>LTAE01003658.1:17727-36254 GCA_001647135.1 Pontederia paniculata
TTAATAACGTAAATATCATTAACTTTTATTTTTATACTTAATAAATGTACCGTAATAAATTTAAAGTAAAGTATATATACGTTAATATTAGTATCATTAACTTGTAAAATAAAATTAATAACATTTAATTTTATTAGTTTATGATTGAAATTTAACGTTTATTATTAAGATATTATATAAAATATTTTATTAAACTTACACTAAAAATAATTTAAAAATAATAATAATATATAGTTAATGTAAAATTAAAATTTAATACTTAAGATTAAATTTTAATATTTTAAATAAAAAAGAAAAGTTAAAATAAATTAAAAAGAAAACAAAAAGTAGGAGGAAAAAGAATAAATGAAAAGAAAAAAGAAAATGTCAAAAAAAAAAGAAACGGTCACGTCATTGGAAAAAAAAAGGAAGCAAAAAAAAAAAGGCAGCAAGAGGTGGAACCGCCAGGTTCCTGCTTGCACTAGAACCAAGGTCACGTGACCCTTGGTTCTAGTGTCCTGGTTCCACCTCGGGTTCTGGCGCGAGGTTCGCGTTTGCCAGAACCCGGTGGAACCAGGCCCAAATTCCACCTGCGGTTCTCATCCCAAACGCAGCCCTAGTGATCCTTAGTGTCTCTTCATTTAGTTTTTTTTCTATTGAGTTGTTCTAGTTAGACTTTTGAGACTATTTATTTGATGTAAGACTTTCGCATATTTTTCTTATGTTATAAAGAGAGTTTTGGACTCCTTAAATTTTTTATTTATTTCGTATTTTTGTTGACCAAGTTTTATTAGTCAACCTTTAAATCAAGATCATGAAGTATGTCGTAGCGCACTCAGAAGGACATTCTGCCACGTGGCAGAGTGGTCTTCTGGGAGCGTTACACAAACATAGTCTAGAGTGGAAGTAGGAAGAAGAGTGAAGAGTACGAAGGTGGTGACTGAGCTGTGAAGGCTTGTGAATGATTTAAACAGCGAAAAAGGGTTTCTCATCGTCAACAATATAGTGCAAGTGATAAGATCCAACCGAGCCAAGAAACTGTTGGCGCTGCAATAATTCTCTGTGACCGTTACCTAACGTTCCATTGGCCTTTTTATAATATATTTGGGATTCGAGTGACTAGTTTTGTTTACGTAGTTCGCAGTAAATTATTTTGGATATGAGAGTTCAAATAACACATTGGCAATATGAATGGAAACGTTTTCATACTTTTTTGCCAATGTAGTAAATATATGAGTAAGCTCACCTTTATGAAGCAAGATCAAAATGTTTGCAGAAAAGGACGAGTGAAAAGGTTGGTGCCTTAATTCGGACATTTTATATCTGTCCTGAAAATTTACAGACGCCTAAAATTGTTATATTTTTTTTATGAGGTGTAAACTTTGGTATTAGCGGTAAATAACTTTCTTTTGATCTTGAGTTCGAATTTTTTTGAATGCAAAATATTTATGTCGCATGCGACTCGGAGCAACAAAGCTAATAAAAACTTTAGTATTTGGTTCAAGCCAATCTTAGAGGCCTAAATCTTTTGGTACAATTTTAAAAATTTGATCATGAAATCCAAAACTAATCAATTGGTAGGTCCTTTAATTTATTGGACTAGCATCGAGCAGCCAAATAAGACATTAGTATTCTTCAGTCACTTAAAGTCCGATAGATCATATTGGTCGACAACAAGACGGAATAATCAATCTATTACTATTAATAATAATAAATGAGCATTTTTATCATTTAAAACTCATGTGAGCTACTGAATTCCCAAAATAGATGAGTTACAAGAGCAAATAAAACTTTTGAGCATGACGAATTATGCTTTACAAAGAAATGGAATTAGTGATCATCCATTCACTTCTCTTTGATAACCTATAAAATGACATGTAGCACATGTCATCTCTTTGGTGAAGTCCATTGAATACTCGCTCATCTTGTATGTTCGTAAACAAGGGCGGCGGCAAGTGCCTGCCAGCGCCTGCACGTGCAGGCACTGGATTTTAGCAAACGTATATATATACTTTAGTCTTTGTTGACACTCCACTTACGCAAGGTTCGATTCCAGCCAATAACGCATTTAATTTCCTTGTCAAGTTGATTTTTTTTTTCTTTTAACTTTTATGATATCCGGATGGCTCATATAAACAAATTTATTTATTTTTTATTTAACTTTTATATTGGGATGATTTATATAACTAAATATATTTTTCGTATAACATATAATATTTTATTTTTCTTACACATTTTCTTCCTTATTGTATTAGCTTAATTTTTTTAAAAATTTTAAACTTGCCTTTGTTATCAGGAGCATGTATTAATTTTTTTCATATATTTTTTTTTTGTAATATGTTATATCAATTTCTAAAAATGATATATAGTATCTTGTGCTTAATTATTTTATAGTATTGATAATTTTGCATTTTTATTATATTCTTTTTCTTGAATTCAATTCATCAATATTGTAATAAATTTTATTACTTTCTTTATATTTTTTAGTTATTTTAGTTCTTACTTTCTCAAAAGTTTTATATATTTTAGTTATTGAGAAATCATTGTTCACATAATCTATTTTATATTCTAATACATTATTTGTTTTCTTATATTTATTTTGATTAATTGTTGAACCAATTTTATCTGATATATTTTGTTATTTATATAATATCACACATTATGTAGTTTAATAATTAGGTTTAGGTAGTTATATATTCTTTAATCATCGATATTTTTATTTTTTAAAAAAATTTAAAACTCATTTAATCTCTTCATATGTCTATAATAGTGAATCCACTGAAAATAATTCTGGCTCCGCCCCTATTCGTAAAGGTTCTTGAGTTGTGAATTTGTGTTCTAAGTCCACGTAATTTAGTTCCCGACAGCGAGGGCAAATCAACGTGCTCTCAATTATTCGTGAATTTTTTTTCGGCTCCGTTATCTTCGTTTCCGCTACAACGAGATATTTCATACATCTCATTTTTGTGAATTATATTAGTTATGATTCCTACTATTGGTATCAAAGCTACAATATTTTTTTCCGATTTTTTTACCACGAATAGATGATAAGAAAAGGAAAGAAAATAATAGAAAAATGTTTCTACATTTTCAAAGGATTAGGAAACATATTTTTGAATATTTCCTGATCTTTATATCATTATTTGATAATTATGTGCTCATTATTAATTGCAAATTCATAATTATGTAATTATTAATTTTTTTTGGAAAATCCTTTATGCACATATAATGTCCAGAAAATTAAGAAAAATTTCATAAAATTTTCCAACAAGTTTCTATCATTATTTCCAACATTTATAGCATTTTTTGGGTGATTGCTAAAAATTATCATAACTTGGTAATGCTCACATTCCTAAATTGCGAATATGATAAAAAATATTCTAGTGTTGTAGAAAATTAGGAAAATATTTTTTTTCATAAAATAATCTTCCGAAATTGTTACATAAGATATGCATATTTAAATTGCAAGATATGTCATGACTTGTCTGTTTGCAATTATTGAAATTTTCTTTGTGAAATATAAATATGCATGAAACTTGTTGTAAAATAGAATTGATTATGCACTACTGATCATGTAAAATATTTTCTTAGTGAAAATAAATATGAATATCATGCTATTATAATTTTTTAGTTTCGTGCTGAATTATGTATTGAATTGTTTTTTTTTTCTTGAAACAAAAAACATGCTACTTGTTAAAATTAATTTCTTTGTGAAATTAGATGTTGCATGATAAACTTTTAATTTCATGTGTTTAAATTAGATAATAATAATTTCTTTGTGAAATTAATTTAATATTGTATGTTATATATATTTCATGAAACCTTTGAAACCTAGGATAAGAGTTGAAATTGTAATTAGTTAGTCTAATTACATAAACCTAGGATATAAGCATACAACTTGAAATATAAGAGTAGTTTTTTTGTAGGACCAAGACATTTAGAAACTCACTATGGTTATAATAATCAATGTCTTTCCGTCGAGTGATTCGTGACACAAGATGCATGTCTAAAAAGGTTTCGAGGAACTATCATGATGCATTGTCAACGTAGTCTCTGAAAATAGGATTATGTTGTAATTGTGACTACACATTTTTTTTATTTTTGGTGTCGAGGCGAAGGATGTACGTGATTACGTAATTGACATATTTCGGGGAAGTGCTCCCGTTCATTGCATGCCTAATTGTCCTTTCCAAATAAAAAATAATATTGTGTGTCACATGCACAAGTTTCGATGATTTTAGATTGTTCGTCAATCTAAAATTTATAGAATAGACGATTTATCATATTGTTATTTAATGAATTATAATTATTTTTGAAATAATAGAAGATGAGTGGAAGCATAACAACCTCTCGATTTCATTAACTTTGGATATTAGAACTTCATTATTTTATAAGTATTTGTGCAAAATAAGACATGCATAATACTAATATCCTCCCTTATTTATTGTGAAAACTAGACAATGACATTGAAATTCATAATCACTAACTTGAACAAGGGTGACAAATTTAGAGGTGACAACTATGATATCTGGCACTGCAAAATCCACTACGCACTAGAGGAACAAAATGTTCTAAAGACAATTAACCATATGATGTTTGAACTTGTATCTGTTGACAATGGAACTAAAGCAGGATCTTCAACCGGTGACAATCCAGAAAGGACTCTAAGGCGATATCAGACATGTTTGAAAAAGAGTCGCCTTGCTTGCATTACATTGTTGAGCACGATGGATGATGCTCTCATGTGCCAGTATGAAGTCCATAAGACAACTTTGGAACTCTAGGAAGCCCTACATAAAATGTTTGGTGTCACATCAACGACCAAGCACCGAATGCTCAACATAAAGTTTGATTTGTACATGACGCGCCCAAATCATACGATGAGGCAGCACCTGACTGAAATATCAAACATAATTCATGAGCTCAAAAGCGCAGGACAGATTCTAAATGATGAACAACAGGTTCAAGCCCTAATCTGCTCTCTTCCATGTAGTTGAGATCATTTGCGCACTAATCTGATGCACAATGACAATGTCAAAACTTTTGACCAAGCTGCCCGATTGGAAATGGAGAAAGAAAACATTGAGGCTCAGAAATTCTCCACCCAAGCATTTGTTGTTGAATCCAATGGACAATGCATCAGACATCATTAGCGGAACAAGTGTGTAAGTCACATCAAATGCAGAAGAATGCATCAGACAATGCCCGACATTTGGAAATAGAAAAAGAAACCATTGAGGCTCAGAAATTCTCCTCCCAAGCATTTGTTGCTGAACTCAATGGACAATGCATCAGACATCCCAAGCGGAACAAGATGTGTAAGTCACGTCAAATGCAGAAGAATGAAACAAGTGAACAAAAGAAAGCCCCAAACCACAAGCGTAATCATAGAAAGCATGGTGGGAAAATTGATATAAACAAAGTGAAATGCTACAATTGTGGCAACCGTGGTCGCTTTGCTCATGATTGCACCAAGCCAAAGAAAGTTTGTCTTGTCAGAGTTGTTTTGCTTATGTTTCTAGTCGTGCTCTCGTTGCTGAAATTTATCCTTCGTGGATTATAGATTCCGATGCAACAGACCACATAGCGAGAGATCATGGGCCTTTGTCGAATTTCGTCGACTCGGTGCGAGGACAAAATGAATTTACGTCGGAAACAACAAAAAAATTGAAGTCAAAAGAGGTGAAACTTGCAAGTTAGAACTCTACAACAACCAAATCCTTTGTTCTATATGCCCATGAATTTAGAAGAAATTTAATTTATGTATCCACTTTAGACAATTATAGTTATGTAATAAGTTTCTTCTCGAAACACTTGAACATCTTCTTAAATAATATTTCTTTATATTATGATTTTCTTTAAAATGGTTTCTATGTTGTGAACACTGCAAATGTTGCTGGTAATTATTTTTTCATATCATCTATGAATGTAGATGCTATGAGATGACATACCAGACTATGACACATTGATAAAGATTGAATGACTAGATTGGCTAGAGATGGACTTGTGGGTTCTTTCGCCAAGATCAACTTACCAACTTGTGAATAATGTCTAGCTAACAAGAAAACTAGAAAATCATTTGATATAGAAAAACATGTTAAATTTGTATTACAATTAATTCACTCGGATATTTGTGGTCTGATGAATGTCCTAGAAAACTATGGTTTCTCATACTTCATCACATTTATTGATGATTATTCACGATAAGCTATAGTCTATCTGATCTATCGAAAGTCTAAAACATTGGGTTGCTTTGTGTGATTCATGAACATGGCTGAAAATCAATTAGATCGCAAGATAAAAGCCTTGCGCACAAATCGTAGCCGTGAATATCTTTCAGATTTGTTCAAACAATTATGTGATGAAAAGGGTATAGTTAGACAATTAACAATAACAAAAACTCCGCAACAAATGGTGTTACTGAAAAGATAAATCGTACTCTACTTGATATGGTTAGACCTATTATGGCACAAGTAAATCTATCGATTTCATATTGGGAAGATGCCTTATTGACTGCAGCCTACATATTGAACCGAGTACCATCGAAGTCTGTCTCTTCCACTCCCTATGAACTTTGAACATGTCGCAAACCTGACTTAAGTTATTTACGCCCTTGGGGATGCGCAACCTATGTTCTTAACAACTCCCATAAGTATGGGAAGTTAGGTTCAAGAGGCAAGAAATATGTCTTCATCAGATATTCTAATAACTCAAAAGGCTATGTGTTCATAGGTGAAAGGGATGATGGAACGATCACATAAATAAAAAGTAGAGAAACAACTTTTTTAGAGGATAATTTTTCTAAATAATTTGAGATTGATAGGACACTTCATCTAGATGAATATGAAGACCCTGAGTTGGCTTCAAGTGCGGATCAATCTATTAAGGAGTTTGTCCCCTCATTCTCATATATTAATCCGAGTGGGAGTGAAACATCACCAACTAATGAACCAGAAAGTTCACTTTGAAAGACTACTAAAAAAAGTATTCTGTGCTAACGGTTTGGCATCGAAGGATTGGATGAAGCTTATATAGTAGATATAAAAGAAGAACTTGAGCCTAGATCATTCACTAAGGCTCTCTCGTCATCTGTTAAGGAGAAATGGATCAAGGCAATTGAAGATGAGTTAGAATCACTAAAGAAAAATCAAATATAGGACTTGGTTGATCTCTCGCATGGACGAAGGGGGATTGGGAACAACTGGGTTCTCAAAATCAAACGAGGCGCGAATGAATCTATCGAAAGATACAAAGCTCGTCTAGTGGTGAAAGGATTCACCCAACAAGAGAGGGGTTGATTGCGAAGAAACCTTTGCACCGGTTGTAAATTTTGTTTCGATTTACCTAATTCTAGCTATAGTCGCACATATGGACTTCGAATTATATCAAATGAATGTAAAGACTACATCTTTCAATGAAGAATTAGATGAAAAAATTTACATGAAACAACCTGAGAGTTTCATCGTAAACGATGAAGAGCACAAAGTTTGTAGGTTGCACCGATTCATTTATGGACTGTAAACAATCATCTAAGTAGTGGTATATCAAGTTTCATCAATCAATCATTTCATATGATTTTGTCTGATAAATGAAAACCACTGTGTGTATGTCTACAAGTCTGATGGTAAGATCATCATCATGACATTATATGTTGACGATATCTTACTAGCTAGACATAACAAGGAGTTCATAATTACCACTAAGAAATGGTTGTCCTATATATTTGAGATGAAAGACATGGGTGAAGCAATCTATATATTAGGTGTGAAAATCAAATAAGATCGTTCCAAGAAATTTCTTGCTTTGTCGCAAAAATCATACATTAATCATTCTTACAATGATTTCATACGGATAGCTGCAAATTCATCGATACTCTTGTTATGAGAGGTGAAGCTTTGAGTCTTAATATGTGTCCGAAAACTCAAGAGAAACGAAAAGAAATGTCATTTGTCACCTATGCGAGTGCAGTCGATAGTCTGATGTACGCTATGATGTGTACTCGACCGACATATGTTATGTCGTAGGTCTAGTTAGTTGATATTAGGCGAATCCAGGACATCAACATTGGAAAGAGGTGAAGAGAATAATGAGATACCTAAAGGGTACTGCTGACTTTGTGTTATGTTATCACGGAGAAAATTTTTGACTTTCTGGATACGACATTGACGAGCGAAAGTCTACCTACGCGTAGGATATGCTTTTCTGTTTAACAATGGTGCATCACATGGAGTAGCAAGAAGTAGAATTGCGTAGCATTGTCCACCATAGAAGCAGAATTAATTGCATGTTCATTTGCAGTGCAAGAGACTCTATGATTAAATAGATTCCTTCAACAATTGTGCTTCACAGATGATGCAATGAAGAAAACGATCTTATACTATCTTATACTGCGATAATCAAGCGGTCATCGCTTATATAAAGGACGAAAAATATTATTGCAAAGAAAAAATATATCGACACTAAATATAAGTTTGTACGAGATGAAAAAGTTAAAAAAAATATCAATTGAACATATATCCATGCAAAAAAATGATTGATGATTCGTTCACTAAGTCATTATTTAAGTTTTTTGAGACATGTAAATACATTACGGTTTCACATGCCATCAAAGTACTCTCTTTCGTGAAGTCCATTGAAGACTCTTTAATCTTGTATGTTGGTAAAGATTCTTGAGTTATGAATTTGTATTTTAAGTCCACGTGATGTTAATTGTTCGTGAAAGATTAACTCCGTTAAAGTATTTCGTACATCTCATTTTTGTGAATTGTGAATTATATTAGTTATGATTCCTAAAAAACAGTCGTCCTATTGAACTTCAACTCGAAACCTTTTACTTGCAACTTGCAAGGCAAGGCCAATGTAACTAAGGACCGGTTACACCAAGTGTTATTGACAACTTTTACATATTATAAGATTATTCATTTCATGAGCGACAAGTTAAATAATAGTGCATATTAATATTCATGTCCTAATTATAAATATATATATAGCACTGTTTTACTTTACTTGAAATGGATACAAAAAAATACAAAAACTGTAGAAGAGAACGTTAGTATTTTTTTAATACTGAAGCAAGAAGCTACTCATATCTTTATGATTGATTTCCACGTGTCAGATTGTAATCCCCAGAAGATTACAAATGAACATGACATAGCGACCAAAAAAACAATAATAAGCCCATAAATACACAAGTAACAAATAAAAAGACAGGATAAATGTTTATACATGCCTCATTGATGTGTAAAACCTGCGGTTCAGACATGTACATCAAAGCAAACTGCCAAATGTTCAGGTGCATGCTTTATAGATCTCTGAAGTGTTATTTAGAAAAAGAAAAGGAATTCAAACTAGCATCACAGGAATGAAAAATGGACTAAGCTCCAGATTAGTCCCTGCAAGACTGATGCATGTCAAGAAAACACTAGAACACAAAACTGGAAAATTTGGCATAGTTATAAAGATTCAATTAGTAATCACATGGAAACAACAGCTCAGCCATACAAGAAACAAGAAAAAGTTTCTGAGTTTAAATTCTATACCCTATCAGCCGAATCAGTATTTCCATTCAATAATTTATGGTTCTCTTCTCTAAACTTGGCTTCTTTCTCTTTGACACTTAATGGTAGCAATGGAAGGGACCCAACAGAACGGTCTGGCATTTCTGTAGAAAGAGTATGAAATAAACTCGTAAGTTTTGAACATGAAGCAAAAGGCATGACAAGCCAGCCAACAACAACAGACTAAAATCCTCACCTGGCAGGTTCTTGTCAACAAAGTAAACAACCAAATTAACAGTACACCTGCAGTAAAGCCACAAAAATCAAAACACCAAATCAAGCAAATTCAATAGAAAAACATAGGACTAGTACACTAAGTATCAACTCACCATGCAATGACGACATCAACTGTGTAATGTTTCCTTGAAGTAATTATGAGTAGACTCTGAACTATAGCAACGACCCATGCTAGCAGTTTAAAGAACCTTCACTTCCGGTAGATGTATTTAGTCGCCTGTAACTTCGATTTTGTTTGGTCCACAAATTCATTTTGCAAACAATCACTCCCAACATCTATTAAACATAGACCTAAAACTCTAATTTTTTTATGCAGTAGCAACTAGATACAAACTTATCTATTGAATACATACTTATGGTAGGTAATGACCAAGACCAATGTGAATATCACGTGGGATGAAAAATATCGGATCGCCACAACCATAAATGACTCCACGTGGAACTGAAAAGAACAGACAGAAAAAGATAAGCAGATGAACTTTCATGATTAGCTAAAAGAAAAAAAGGGGTTGAACAAAGGGGTGCCTACAGTTGATCAGAAGCACCTCGGTTACACTCTTTGGTGCTGGCAATCTTGCAAGTGGTGAGCCCTTTACAAAATTCAGAAGAATGCTTAGATGGAATCATGGAGGAACTCCAGTAATTTAAATTAAATGTACATATAAATACGATATCATGTCTCAAACACTTGTTTAACTCATGGCAATGGTAATTAGGGCCAGGAAGTTGAGTAGAATAGAATGTTATGATCCGCGAAATCTGAGAAGCCTGAAAGATATATACCCAAAATATCAAATACTGTCATGATGAGGGAATTATGGAAATGCCAAATTAGGTGACTAGTAGAAGCCTACAACTAAGAATGCCAACACCCTCATCCACAGTGGAACATTGTAGAAGTGTTTGCTATGATAAATGAATGGATGAAATGTCCACTGCAAAACAAAGAAAAAACTGAGTTAAAATACCAAAATATCACCATAATCAATGCCTAAAAGCTTTCTGCAATTGACATATTAGATAAGAATGAATGATGACAAATAATTTAGAAATGTAAAATAAGAAATTTATGAAGATCAGTGTTGCTGGCACATAATTAAAAGTATGAATCAAACAAGTCCACTATAACTTTCAGCTGGGAAACATAAATGGTTTAAATACATAAATCAGTTGCATAGTGCACTGGTGACAACAAATTATATTAGCTGCCTGAAACATAGACCCAAGGAATCAAATGTGATTTTTTTGTTTATACTTGCTGTGGACTCAATTTCTTATTTTAGGCACAGTTGCTTATATATGCAGATTTGAGATATCTTGACATGGTAGGCATGCAAATGGAAAATATACAACTATCCACCAGATAAACTCACAAACAAACTACTGAAGAGCTATCATACCAGTACAAAGGAGAAAAAAATGAAAGTGAAGAGACTCTCGCTGATGTAGCCTCGCTCTCTTCCAAATCATAAAAATTACAGATATGAAAAACATACAGATATATATATAACTTATGACTAATAAAACCTCCATAGGAGTTTCGTTAGGACTAGACTCACTGGAAGAATCATAAAGCCAAGATCTTGGAGAATAGGCCCAGGCGATGCAGATAATGAACTCCACGTGCAGCCAATCCATGAATATACTGGTAACATGCAATATCACATTGTAAGTCTCATAGATTGTCAGTATGTTAGTTAACAGAAACTTATCTGAAAGAGTAATGAGCAGTGGTGGCTTGCAAACAGCACATATACAGCAAAGGAAATTAAAGGAAAGTCAATTGTTTTAATCACAGTAGTTTTTTGTCGGGTATCATCGGTCAAAAAGTATTTAAATTACTAGAAACTTTCAGTTCTGAGTAGTAACCATCTCCTGTCAGTTACAATGGCAGATGCTGTAAAACGGGCAATTAATTATTCGGATGCTGAGTATCAAGCCATGCGCCACCCTTTCAACAAGCCACAAGCTAAAATGAAATTTATATGCAGCGCCTTCTAACACAAATAACAAATGATCGAGGCTGATGCAGTGATGCAAATGTCAGATTATTCTCCAATTTTCTATTCAGAGATCAACAAACTGAATGCTTGAATTATAATGTGCAAACTACTGAAACAATTCACAGCGAATTAATAAAGAGTCACACCACCAGAAACTAATGCAGATGTAAGCACGAGTCCCCTTAAAAGGGCTTAAATTTTGACAAAAGAAAAGAGAACAAGAAAGGAAATCCAGTGACCAAGCGGAGCAGAACGGCAAGGAGAGCCCAGAGGAAGAAGGTACCTGGAAAATTAGACCGGCCAGGAGAAACTTCCACTTCTCCATGAGAATTTTAATCTCGACCGAAATCTCCATGGAAATTTTCCTCCACAACTGTCAATAGACTAAGGCCGTGAGAAAAGAAAACCTCAAGAGTAGGCAAATCGGCGAAAACCGACTAAAATGACAAGGAGAAAGGAGGAGGAGGAGGAGGAGGAGGAGGAGGCAACAACCTTGGAGCTCTCGCGCGCGATGTTCAGCGCCATGACCACGACCAGAAGCAGAACGAAAAGAAGAAGGACGAACAGTTCCATGCTCCTTTCAGTAGCCGAACCGTTCCCTCCCTCTCTCTCTCTCTCCTCTTCCGCCTCCTCCGGGAAACCGACCGAAACGGCGGAGTCAGCAGCAACGATCGGAATCCCGTGCGGCGGCGACTTCTTGCCGAAGGAGGAGGGGGATGGATGGAGTAAGAGGAAGCAAAGCGCGCGGTGGGCGTTCGATGAAATCCCCAACAAGACGTTAGTTAAATTTCCAAAGGAGACTTTTTTTTGCTTCTTCCGGTTTGCTATGCGTTTGAATACATTGTGCGCGAATAAGATTTAAAAAAAAAACTTTGGAGATGAAGCGAAGGAAGGAAAAGGAAGGTTCCTGCGAAGAGAACGCGGTCTTCACACGGATCTCTTCCTTCTTCCTGTAGATTTTTTTGAAGAAAAATTTCTAAGGCTTTGACGACGGTTAAAAGCCGCCTGCCTCCATCTCCATCATCACCTCTTCAATCGCTTTCCCTTAGACGTCAATAACGACCAAGAAGAAGGCCAAGGAGGAGAAGAAGACGACCACTACTACCACCACCACCAAACTCAAGTGCCACCTTACTATTAATTCCACATATTAATTTAATTTAGTTACCCATCGCTTATTCGAAATCAATGTTCTAGAACTTTTTTTGAAAAATTTAGCCATATGTATATTTTAAGATTTTTAGGAAAGTTTTGGTGTTACTTTCCAAATTTAAACTAGTTTAATTGGAACAAGTGTCCGTTTCTGGAATTCGGCACTTCTCCTTGTCAAATTCAATTAGATAATAATTGTACAGCTTCATTTTATATGAGAAGAAAAAAGATTGCATGTTTTAACATCTTCTTTTAGTAATTTCAAATTTTGAAACGTAACTAATTTAATAATTATTTTCCTAATTTTTTTCTTGAATCCTCGCTAATTTTCGTTTTATAGCCCTAAATTATAATATAATCCAATGTAATCTTAAATATATCTGGAATCGGAAGCTTTCATCCAATTTTTAATCAAATTTTATTTTTTTATTTATCAAAAAACTCTTTTGCCCCTCCAAGGAAAACTAAAAAACATGCGAGGAGATTTCATTTTGTCGGAATTAGCATATCTTCGTAGTACGTATAATCGACCAAGATCGTTCTTATTTTTATATTATTTTTTTAATTTTTAATGCCGAAAAGGCAAAATAGTCGTCTAAGAAATAAAAAATTAAAATTGACATAAAAATAGATAGAAGCTATCCACAAATTTTGCCAAATCATATAAGTTTAAAGATAAATTTGAATTTTTAAATTTAAGATTATAATTAAAAAATAATAATAGTTTGAGTAAAAAATTAAAAAAAAACAACTCCAGTACGAATAAATTATTATAATAATTTTGAAAGCAATTTTGTGGAGGCCTTATCTCAAACTGTGTTACTCCATAAAAAAATGAGATTAAATCAGGATAAAAAAAATTAGAAGGTGTAAAATTTATAAAAATAAAATTTTAAAAATTAGAAAAAATGAAATACATAAAAATAAATCATTAGTAAAAATACTAGTAAGAGTTAAATTTGATCAGTTAAATAATATAAATAACTTTAGTAATTTTCAATAATTTTTTGGATTAATGATAGAACTTCATTAATTTTTAGAACTAGTAGCATCCGAGACTAATCCGATGTTTGGACGAGCATAATAAAAATAAATTCTAACCAAATTGATAACTCTAGAGATCGAACTCGAGGTTATTAGCACCTGTCATTCATTAGACACATAGTCGCTAATATTCTTGTCAATTAAACTTAATTTTTTTTAATATTTATTTTATTCATCAATTGCAGGATAGGTATATATATCTTGTAGATTGAAAAATAGTGTGGGTCCGGCACTGGGGAAAAGTCTGATTGAGGGAACAGATTCGCACATGGAACTGGCTTTGAGTTGATGACATGGTTTTAGCTGGAGAAGCACTGGTGATGTGCGCGCGCGACCATTGGGTACAACATGGTGTGGCCCACTCTTGGATGGCTACTGGGGCCAGATCACATGAGCTGTTCACCTCCCTCCGCACCTGCATTAATATAAAAAAAAAATTAAAGCGAATTGTTTTCGTAATTATAAAAGTATAGCTTAATATATGATAGAAGTAGTATTTGAAACTCCAAATTAAGATATAAAATTAATAACCTAAAATTTGAATTGAGTTAGTTGAAAGTTTTGAATCGATGAATTTATTCGTGAAATACATAAAATCTATTATAACAATCTTAAAATTTTAGTTTGGGATTATTAAATTTGGGATTATTAATTTTATCTTAATCATTACAAGTCAGCATATATTTTTCTTGGATCAATTTTTATGGTTAACTTTTTTTAATCCTCATGCGTTAAGTTAACTCATCTTTTAATAATCATATTTTAAAAAGCGAACTCAAAATCTCTAATATCAATTGTTTAATTTATTTATCAGTAACCAACTATTAATCCAATTGTTGCCTATCACTATACGGCGGACCCATGTTTGCGAAGCAATGGCCCATCGCTTTTTCTTACCTTTTTTTTTTTAATTGCTCTCATGTGTTGGATGTATGACCCCACAAAAAATTAAGATTATTATACATGGTATAGGATAACATTTTGTTAGTAGATAAAGAGAGATTTTTTTTTTAAAAGTTGGATCGAATATTTATCAACTACCTATGCCATATATATAAAACGCACAAATATCATATAGATCCTTATTCCTTACAAAGAGAACAACAGAGATGACCTACAAGTCTTAATTGTTCAATATGCTATTTCTCCTGCTTAGAATATAATTTAATCTTGTGGTAGATTGATGGTTTTTTTTCCTGTGTTGAGGGATTCATTAGATTGTTATTTGGCATTATTCATCAATTTAAATTATTTTGTTTAGTATATATAGATAGCATGTCTAACAATTTTTGTTAACTTATTTAATATACAAAAAATTAATAAATAACATATTATTTTTTTATCAAAGTATCATTTAACAAAGTAGTTAAGTCTGTAAATTTGTATACATTTGATTTGAATTTCATGAACTTGAAACACAAATATATATATAGCTAACCTCATAAAATTATACAAAGAAAATTATAAAATAAATAATATTTTTTTCTAGAATAATAATAATAATAATAATAATAATAAATTAATACTTTTAGTTTAAATTATTATTATATTACACTAATTAATAGTAAATTAGTTATTTTTAATATATTATAATTAATTATATTAATTAATATAAATAATAATAATAATCTATGCAATGACAATGATACAAATATTATATTATTATTTATTTAGTTATCTTTATTATTTATTTGAATAAAAAATTAAATGACGAATGTGAAAATAAAAATAAAAATTATTATCTAGATGGCGATCTAATTTGTCGCATATTATCAGTTCACATATAATCTATATTATTAAATAATATAAATGATTTGAAAATTAAAATAAGTGAATAAAATAATTGGATGAATTCATATAACATTACTAGAATAGATTACATGTTCCCTTAATTTAATCCTAACGGCATGTCTAAATCGGAGATCAACATCTGCAAGTCTCCTTTTGCTTGATTTGTTGTGTTATTAAAATGGGAATAAGGAATATGAAAAAAAAATGCTTACCTTTTTTTTGGGAAGATATTTCGCATAAGGTCACACAATGATATAATAGATGAAAAAGATCTTTACAATCAGAATTATAAATTTTCAGTAATTTAATTAAATTCTAACCAAATTTAAAAAAAAAACACGAACAAATTCCACGAAGCAATTAAATAAATCTAAATTTAATTATCATATAGATAAAATACTTCTAAGTTGATTGTCATACATTTTTTAGGTCATATATAAAGCAATAAAGATATAATTTATTGCATGTATTATTGCTATCTTGATGTCCATAATAAATTTAATTATTTGTTTTGATATTATAAATACATTATTCTTATATTTTATAGAAAGTAGAAATGATTAAATAGAATTATAAAAAATGTGCATTAATTAAATTCAGAATTTTGTATTTAATTACATCCTCCCCATGACCAACTTGATATTCAAGTTGGAGTGGTCGAATGGTCGACCGCTGATATGTCAGCAGCAGATCCAAAATTGGATTTTTCTGAGACATGGATACGTATATGGTCCAATGAATTGAGGGACTCATTGGACCATAAATTAAATACACGCGTGCACAATATATTGGTCCAATGAAATGAGCATTCCTTTTTCTTCTTCTTACACGTTTTTGCTATTTCCTATAATTAGGTAGAATTTTTAGTCTCATCTTCACTTTTTTTTCCTAGTAATATTTAATTATATAAGAGGAAGATACTCTTAATTAGTTGATACTAACAATTCTAGAAATTCAAATCAATAGAAAATATAATATTTTAATATTTATATTTTTAGCACTATTCTTTGTGCATGAATTATTGATAACTTTAAGTTTAACTCAAAATTTAAATAGCTGAAGATAAAAATTAATTTTTAATATGAATAATTTCAAAATTTGAACGCAGAACATCTTACTCTCATACTACATTAAATTAAATATATTATTCTAAAAATTAAATCGATAAAAAAATTTTTTTATATTTATATTCTTGGTCAATTCATCTAAAGTTTTGATTTACATTCTAAATTATTAGGAGCATAACTATATGAATTTAAGAATAAAAGGTTTTAGGGGAAGCTTGAAATTTGTTTATTTTCATTTTTGTCTCTTGGCTACAACTACAATTATTTCCAACTTTTTTTTTAGTACACTTGTTTCGACCTATTTAGTAAGCAATTACGTGCCTAAATGGATAAGTACGTAGCTCTATCTAAGCAAACAATAAATGATCTCATCGTGATATTGATATGTTTTTTATATATATAAGCATAAGGCCGCTGCATTTTTTTAGAAAAATATAAATATAAAAATAATTTTATAATAACTTAAGATTTTCTTTATTAGATGATATATTCATTTGATTTAATATAACATTAATATCTAAAGATTTTGATTTAAATTCCAACAAAGAAATTTAACGTGAAAAAACTCATATGATATATTTGGTGGACTAAATTAGACTTCAACTCTTTTACAGTGTGGATAATAATCATAGATTCATAGGCATAAATAAAAATTATGAATACTTTTATTTCAATAAATTAAATGTCAAGATAAAAATAACTATAATATTTTTATTTAAAATTACTAATAATTTTTATGTGCTATATTTCGGCTATACTAAATTAATTTGCACGCTCGATTATATAGGAGGTAAAATATTCATTGAGCAAAAAGGAGCACTTATTATTCCATAAGTAGTTGAAGGATTCAAATGAACAATAAGAAACAAAAGAAATTGTGTGGGGGCGCACATAATGAAGACGACTTCAGTGATCTATAAATAAAACTCACTAGAAAAGTTTACACGTGTAATTCCATAATAATTATGATTAAGAATTTAATAGTCTAGAAAAAAATCATGATGGTACCATGACATCATCAAAATATTTGGATTAAAACCCATGTATTAGATTTTAACAGTAAGCGGTTTTTATGAGCCGAATAGGCTTGATCGAAACTAAACCATTCATGGATCGAGTTGGATGAGTATTACGAAATAACTTTTAAATTTGGTATAAATCAGGTTGAGTCAAATCAGATTGGGTAACTCCCTATTTATGAGTTATATTTGATTATTTGTCCTAATATAAAAATATAAAAAAAAATTGAATGAAACAAAAGGAAAAATATAGATTATTAAAGAAAGATAAATAAATAAAAACTATTGAAAAACAATTAAAATAATTAAAAGACGATAATAATTATAATAATATATAGTGATATGGAACAAATTAATTTGATCAGTGAACACATAGATGTACATACAAGCTCAACACTACAAAACTGTCTTCAAAATAAAAATATCGATTAAATTTTAGGGTGATTACTAGAGTAAAATCAATTAATGAATTGTAAGAGCCTTAGAATTTCAGTTTTTATTTATAAATCTAATGAAGGTCATATTTGATATAATTGAAATTTCAAGTTAATTTCATTTTCTCCTCTTAATTATACCTTATTTCTACTTTATCCTTAAATTTTATTACCCACTTACATCACATATCGACTTTTGAAACACTTCTACCTAACCCCAGTTGCATATATATATATATATATA
>LTAE01003659.1:0-28031 GCA_001647135.1 Pontederia paniculata
TATATATATATATATATATATATAGAGGTAATCCTTATTTAAATAGTGGATGTCGTGTATCCTGACTTTTTAACCATTAAATTCAAAAGTTATGATTCAAAATACTAAATAAATAATTTATTTTAATTGTATATCTCAAATTTAATATTTAAATAGAGGATACCAACGCAAATAGAAATGTTGGAGTGGAATGATAACAAACTTCTTGCTTAAGGAGATCTCGAATTTGAATTTTTTGAATGTAAAAAATTTTCGTTGAAAGTCTCATTCATTATAGTCAAATGTTTGATTCGAAAATAATATAAATTAATCAGATATTAGTAGTCTTAAATATCGTTGGAGACAGTCGCATGATAAAAGCAACTATCTCGAAACTCTCTGCTCTTTTTTTAATTGTCTAAATATTCATATAAAAACACCTTCAGAAATTCATAAAATTATTAATTCATATATTAAGCGGGATTAACTTTTTTTAGGATGATACAGTAATACTCCATCCGAAATAAACTACTAAGCTTTGTCTTTCCCTTTCTATAATCATGAGTATCAACGAAAGGAAACGATATACAATTGTGAAACCTACTACATTCTCATACTAAATCAATATATTTGAAAATGAATTATCATATATTAAAATTTTCTACTAATAAATACACAAGTCATAATTTCTACATTTTTTTTGGGAAAAAGAGATTAATTTGTCTCCTTTGAATAAACATTAATTAGATATTTCTATGAGGAAAAAAAATATAATTTACCAAAGTACACCATGTGATTTTTCTTTACAGAAATTAAAAAAAAACTGATAACATAGTGCTTAGACTCTTATGGTTGCGTGTAGCTTATTAATCATTGTAGGCTATTACATAAATTTGATTTAACTTATCATTTACTCCATATGCATGTTCAATTAAATCAAAGATTATTAATAATAATAAATAGATTGTGATATAAGATATTTATTAATTCCTCATATTGGAGCACTAAACTATCACAATTATATTTAACTATAATACGAGGGTACATTATATCTATATTTATTTTAAGAAAACACATAACATGGTTAGAACTATTTTTGTTATCGGCTTAAAAAGAAGTCGGTTAATATAAAAAAAGAACAGGACAAATTTGCCTCGGAAAAAAAAAATTGACCGTGATCGATCACGTGCTAATGACCCGTAAAATTAGCGAGTTCAATTGTTCACACTTCCAACGTGCTAAAAAATATCAAGTGCAGTGATGACGTATGAGATTAATAAATTATTGATGCATACGTGTATATATATGGATCCCATCATCTGCCATATGTTTGCAATGCAGTATACTTGGATACGGAATAAAAATGAGAGACCTGATGATGTGTCAACTCAGCGAATTAACCTCTTTTTTTATCCACCAACTTTTTCACCTCAAATTTCAACTTAATTAAATGAAAAAAATAAAAATACTACTTACTCAAATAAAAAAATATCATATTATTTATTTTATCTATCATAAAATATTAGATATACGATGAATATAATTTTTTTCTTAAATAATTTATTATAAATTATTAAATTCATCATATATTTAATATTTTATGATTAATATGATAAATAAATTATCTACTTAGATAGATAGTATTTTAATTTAATTCTAATTAAAATAATTAAAATATTTTTCCAATTTTAACTTTCTAGTATATAATAGAAAATGATCATAGACTAAAATAAAAAAAGAGATATCATACTATAATGTCCTTTCTTCCACGAATAAAGAAAGCAAAACAATAAAGACATCATATCGATACTTTTAATTTTTTGTTACTAAAGAAAAAAAATAGATTAGTGTTTGATCTTTTAAATTAAATTAGTCCATGTCATTAAATTTATGAGTACCATATTAGCTAGTGTAATAATAGGAAAGCACTTGTATTATTAATTTTTAAGATATTTTTGTAATAAAATATATCATTAATTAACTAGTTAGTAATATAATTTTAAAAGGGTCATTTATGGTCCCTGCGAACTTATATTAAATAATCAATTAAAATAAAGGCAAGCCAATCTTATATTATATGATATTGTGTTATTATCGTGGATCATATATTTATTTATTTTTATTATTAGACCAATCCAATAGTGGAGTAGCCTTAAGCTGCTTCCGGTTACCAACCTCGCCCGCCATTAATATTAATGCTCTCTCTCCCATTAGTTTCTTCTTCTTCTTCTTCTTCTTCTTCTTGGTAGAGGTCAACTTTGGCGCAGGTCCAAAGGCAACTCCCAGGGGAGCACAACGCACTGCCCTAAACCAAAAGAAACGAGCAAAAAAGGAGCCACCTTTTTTACCTTATCTTGCGTTCCATCTCTCCCCCTTGTTCTCATCCTTTTCCAGCTGACAAAATATTTCGCCGCCTTTGTTCCATCTGCTGAAGCAGTTCTTCAGCTGAAAGTTCGCTTTTTGAGTCGAGGACGTCCTCCTTTTTACGGAAAAGAGGCGCCTTTGGGGGCGCAGATCCGTTGCGTTGTCACCGGCGTCTTCTTGAGTTAGCCCGGTGCTTAGTTGTAGTTTGCTGCAACTACTGGGAGTGGTGGTAGCGGGCAGGAGGTGGAGGTGAGCGCAGGTGCTGATGGGGAATTGCTGGGGCGCTCGAGTGAAGGCGGAGAGCCCCTCCAGCAGCTTCTATGCCTCAAGTACGTGCGTAAAGATCGTTCTTTTAACCTTCTCTGGTCATCAATCAGCTCAGATTTAGGTGTTAGAATGATAAACTTTCCAACTTTGAGAGGAATCTACAGCGAAAACTAAGCACCTTTGGTGTTTTTCTTTGGGTATCCCTGATTTGAATTTTCTTTCTTCACCCTTAATTTTGGTCTAAGCTGTAGAATATTTTTTGCCTATCTAAAATATGATAGTTTTGACATTTTTTTGTGGCTTTCTTGATTTAGGAATTATAATACTCCTCTCCTTTTTCCTTCCGGATTGAGCATTCACAGACTATTCAATTTCTGCATATTTTGTGAGTGGATGGCTTTCAATGGTTCTCTATTTCCAAGTTCGTTTTCTCAATAGATTTATTATAGTTGAATTCAGAAACATAAGTTTGTGCACTTTTCAGTTTCAATAAACCTTCTTTCTCCTTGATTCCATGTTTGTAATTAAGCCCTTCCTTTTAAGCTGCTAATGGATCATGAAAAAATATGCTGCATAATTTTTTTACTGAATGTCAAATTCATACAATTAAATAAAAGAGTGAACATTATTGTGGATGTTGCTTTTGAGTTTGATAAATGGTATAATTGACTTTGGTAGTTTTTTGTTAAGAGAAGTGTCACTCTTCATGTCCTTAGAGCCTGATTTATCCTTTGGATGCACAGGGGTGAACTCTAAATTCATCAGCAGGGAAGGGAACACTTTAAGTGGTTCTAGCAGCAGGGTGTCTGCAGCTTCAGTGCCTCAGACTTCTAGGACTGAGGGTGAGATCTTGAAGTCCACGAATGTGAGAAACTTTACCTTCGCTGAATTGCGAACAGCCACCAGGAACTTTCGGCCAGACAGTGTGTTGGGCGAGGGAGGCTTTGGTTCAGTCTTTAAAGGATGGATTGATGAGCATACATTTGCTGCAGCGAAACCTGGGACTGGAATTATTATTGCTGTGAAGAAGCTTAATCAAGAAGGCTTCCAGGGCCACAGAGAATGGCTGGTGATTATTATTTCATTGTTTCATTTACAGCTTAGAAGTCTTTTTGATTTTTGTCCCTACAACTTGATGTAGACATATCTATGGTTGCTTCACTGAACTACATATATGGTTATCTGATGTGTCAAATTGCTAAAAAACTCTGCAGGCAGAGGTCAATTACCTGGGTCAATTGTCTCATCCTAATCTTGTAAAGCTTATTGGATATTGCCTGGAAGATGAACAACGACTTCTTGTCTATGAATTTATGCCACGAGGGAGCTTAGAGAATCACCTCTTCCGTAGTAAGTTTCTTGCCATGCTGACCATATGTTTTATGCCCTTTATGTAACATCCCTGATCAAGGCGTGATATTGTCCGCTCTAGGCCTTAGCCCGCACGGTTTTACCAAAACGCGTCATGCATAGTCAAGGCCATGTTCTCATATATACCCCCTCTTCATTTACCTAATTCATTACTTTAGAGCTTCAATAATTGTCACATGTATGCTCATATTATTGCTGACCATGTAGGGGGTTCATACTTCCAACCACTCTCTTGGAACCTCCGTATGAAGATTGCACTTGGAGCTGCAAAAGGGCTGGCATTTTTGCATAGTAGTGAGGCAAAAGTCATTTATCGTGATTTTAAAACCTCTAAT
Organism: Pontederia paniculata; assembly: GCA_001647135.1. Lineage (NCBI taxonomy): Eukaryota > Viridiplantae > Streptophyta > Magnoliopsida > Commelinales > Pontederiaceae > Pontederia > Pontederia paniculata. The sequence continues at coordinate 4,317 of LTAE01003659.1, forward strand.
GTGCTTCTTGATTCAGTATGTGTTTCACTATAAGTTTGATACGCTATCCTGCTCATTACTATTTACCTTCAACTACTCAAGAAAAAAACTATTTGCCTTCAATTTAATTATTGAACCCTTTTGAACAGAACTACACTGCCAAGCTTTCTGATTTTGGATTGGCGAAAGATGGTCCTACTGACGACAAAAGCCATGTATCCACAAGAGTCATGGGAACATATGGCTACGCAGCGCCTGAATATCTTGCAACAGGTCAGCATCTTATATATTTGTATTTCCAATTCATAAAGTTGAATTCCTTCTATCCTTTAGGGAAATTCCATCCTTTTAGTTTCACTTGATCATCTGCCCAACTTTCCAATGATTATCCACATGTTGGTAACTGATTTTGTGAAATAAAGTATGTAAATTATATTTCACTAGACTATTTCTTAAGTTAGAAATTTTCCTATGATCCAGTATTAGCATGCAAACAATTTGATTGCTGCTGCTTCTGCTGCCACTCCGATCTCAAATCAGTACCATTCTTGAGAGTACTTTTATTGCCAGATAGATGAGATTTACTAATGGCCTTTGCAGAATGAAATATTTGATGGAAATGATTCCTTAATATCCATATGTTTCACATGCTAATCATTTTTTATTTCATAGTTTATCTATAACTGGGTTGTAGGATTAACGTTTAATCCCAAAGTTATTATATAGCAAATACATTAAGAAGAATTTCATCTTTCTTTCTTGTGGCTGACTAGTTTATATAAATAAACTAGTATTAACACATGCGATGCATGAACATTACCAAAATTTTAATTTATATATATGCACATATAATTAAATGTGTATCTATCACAATTAGACAAAGATAAGCTGAAAGAAAAAAAGTAGTGGAGATCAAAAGTATGAAATATTTGCAATTTACAAAAGCATTTTGTAGAGTATTGGTGTCTCGGTAAAAATGTTAATTTAGACTCTTATGTTAGTTAAATATTTATCTAAACACCATTAGAACTTAAAATAAAAGATGTTTCAAGAAGATTGGATGACAGATTTTTATGTCAAATCTGTTGATGACTGTTTAAGCTTATGTGTGCACATATATTCTTTACTTAAATTGAAGTAAGTATGAACACTGACTTGAAGTTTTACAATGATGTTTTTGAAGGTCATTTGACTGCCAAGAGCGACGTGTATAGCTTTGGCGTTGTGCTTCTAGAAATGTTGTCTGGGCGACGTGCTCTCGACAAAAACCAACCGACCGGGGAGCAGAATCTTGTCGAGTGGGCGAGGCCTTTCCTTACAAGCAAACGGAAGATCTTCCGTGTCTTAGATGCTAGATTAGGAGGGCAATACCCACTAGTAGGAGCTCAGAAAGCTGCGATGCTGGCACATCATTGCCTTTTCGTGCATGCAAGGTACCGGCCGACAATGGAACAAGTTGTTTCTGTACTAGAACAACTTCAGGATGCTAAAAATATCATGAGAAACCCTCAGTCTCGACCGACAAGTGGAATAATGACCGATAGTTCTTCAACGAGGTCACATCCGAGAAATTCGACAGGAGCTGTGAATAGAAATGCCACTCGTTCAAGGCTCTCGGGCGCACCTCAGCATTCTTAGCTTAATGTGCTCAACTCATATATGCATGTGAAGTACCTCCTCCTCTAGAGGGGAGTCGGAAAAACCATTAGAAGAGGGGAGAAACTGAAGCTGGTGTTCTTTATGATCACCTACTACTGTACAGCTTTTCTTTTCTTTCTCTTAATGTTGATCATCTTTTGTTTTCCCAGGATGTTTCTCATTATCCTTGATGACCAAAGTTTGCAATATGTTGCCAATATAGCATTTACTTCTGATAGAGCCCAATGATGCATCAATTTGCATTTTTCCCTTGGATTTCAGGATCTGGATTTTGAGTTTTTTTTTTATGTTGGCCCTGGAGTTTGAGCTGTTTAATTTCCATGTATTTAAACTTGTCACTGTAATTGACATTTTTTATATTTAAAAAAAATAATAAGGTCACATTTGATTGTAGTTTGTAGTTTAAATGAGGGAAAAAATAATCCTTAAGAATAAGGTGAAGATGTTAAAAATATAATTGAAGTGGTTTATTCACATGGTAAGTTTCTTTGTACGCGATCCTAAAGTGAAAAAAAGGGTCCAAAATTGTATCGTAACAACTAATAATGAGCCTTTTCATGGCACGTTGTAACTAAAAGAAAAATAGTAATGTTATGGTAAATTTCGTTATGAGATTGATGAACAAGTTTTCGCGTGTCATTTTAAAAATTAAATAATTTATTCATGATTGTCAAGATCTCGATCTTATGATTTTACGATCTTAAGAATTCTAATCAATCTTAATTTTAATGTGAAAATTTTATTGGTAGAATTTTAATTTATGTCGTACGATTTTATCCAATCTACACGATTTTAAATAAATATTTTAATCATTTAACTAATAATAACTTTTATAATTTTGATAGTAATAATTAATATAGTGATGTTCAATTTATTTTTCTTAAATAGTTATGTTCAATAAATATTTTAAACATAGAAACTGCAAAATTTCAATTGTAAAATAGGTGCATATTGTAATTAACAGAAATAAGCATAATAATTTATCAGGGCACAAAAAAAATTATAGTTTATATAAGAGGACGCGTAAAAATGTGTATATATTTCACATACTCCTTTGCATCCTGTGCATATATATTGAATTTAATGGGCCTTCCCAGTTATTAGGCCGAGTTTTTATTGGGGTCAAAGACCACGAATAAAAGCCCACGTGGCCCAGCCCATAGAGGAGAAGCGGCGCCTCTCAATTTTTGAAACGAATGGAAAACTCGAGCGAACGCTTTGCCCTCTCTCCGCCAAAAAGCGAAGCAGCGATGCAGCAGCGGGAGGCGAGTTCCGAGGCGGCGCCGGCGATCCGCCGGCACCAAAACCAGGCGAGGACAGAGGAGCTTCGTGCGGCCTGCGATCGGGAGATCAAAGCGCATAGGGAGAGGGCGAGCCTTGCCGCCGCCTCCTTTCGGCAAACCCTCCACTCCCTCCACTCCACCGCCCATCAAAACCTAGAAGGCCGAGGTGCTTACCTTCCTCTCCTCCTCCCATTCGTATCCTTTCATTCGAGGTCCAGACTTGTTATTGTAGGGTTTCTTGCATTATTCGATGTTTGTAGGATATATCCTCGTTTTTTTTTCTAATTTACTCCTTTTTCTCATTTACGTTCTAATTTACTTCTTCTCTGCCTTTAGAAAAGCTTGGTAAGCTTAAGGATTGCTTAAGGAAGCTGGAGGCTGATCTTGGCGAAGCTTTAGCAGGTGCTTTTGCCGCTAAACCGCATATATTGTTATTAATTCCCCTAGATATTGCATTATATGTAAATGACTTATTTCCTCTTGTTTTCAAGAATATTAGTTCTCTTTTTTTTTTATAGTCATCATTGACTCTGTTAACGTGATGTTTTAGTTGCAAGCTTTAGTTACTAATCAATGTAACATTTCAAAAATATGTTGATTCACTGGGAGACTTTTTACAGTTGGACTTGTGATGAGTGTGGTAGTTCGGCAACCCTATGAAGGGATAGGAACGTGATAATATGTCACATAGAAATAATAGTCCTTGCAAAGCACAAACAATGTGAAAACTGAACATTATTTTAATAAGGATTGATGAAAACCCTGAACTCAACTGTCTTCAGTGAGTTGTAGATAAGCCACTACTTTAGAATGAGCTGTGAAATGGATATAAATATGACACTACTTAAAGCAGTGCTCACTGTCTCCATTGAATCTTATATTGTCAGTTTATCTTGTGTATCAAATTGCTTAAAGCACTGGAACATGACTGATATTGGTTCTTTATAACCTAAACTGTTGTAACTACAAATTAATTTATTGAAAAAATGAAGTGTCTTGTTCCACTCCAAATTTGTTTCAGATAGGTCCCACCATGAATAAGCAAAACATGTCATCAGAAAATCCTGGTCCTCTTTCCTGGTTAATATTTTATTCTCCAACTTCGACATCATGGTGATGATTCCATAGTCTTCCACCCAGTTATGTATCCCAGTGATGCATTTTGGAAATTAGATCAGATCTATGAGCAGAAAAGAGATGCAAGAGCTTTATTTGGATTCCATTTCAAATTTTTTTTGAGAAGAATTCCATTTCAACTAATGGGAAATAGGAATATCATTAAAATGGTATTAAAATACTTATGATTTCTTGTACCAGTAATGTATCATAATTAGCTGTATGTTTTTTTTTCCCAAGACAAATGTAATATGAAACCTGTATGAAATTGATTGTTGATAGGCATATTTTCTTTAACTTATCATTTCTATTGATGCTTGTAGCTAAGACTGGTAAAGTGTCAAAGTCCAATGCTCTGTCTGAAACCCTTTCGATGGCTACATCGAGAACTGAGCAACTTAAGAAGATGCTTGATGATCAAAGAAGAAAGAGGGACAAGTGCGCTGCAGTTATATCAGAGCAACTAGTTGGTAAATAACCTTCGTATTCTAACCCACTTGTATGTGAACCATCCTCTATATTTATGTAATATGAGGTACTATTACTTCGATTCATGATTTATTCGAAGCAACATAAGGCTTTGTTTATCTGTGAGAAATACAATGATCTGAATTGTTTGTATTTTGTTGTGGTATAACCAATTGAAAACAGCTCAAAAATTAAACTAGGATGACGATTTTAGAGGATTGGCTGTGGTGCTGATTAGATATTGTGTTGTTGCACCTTTGTCTCAGACATAATCTTTTTTGCAGATCTGAAAGGTCAAGAAGAAAAGAGTGTTCAACTTCTGTTGGAAAGGAAAAATGTAGAGGATGTTATAGTTTGGTATAACCAAATACTTGGTTTCCGGCCGCAAGGTGGGGAAGGTAAGATATGAAGATTATATCTTGATGGAGTTTGCCATATGTATTTTGTCGCAAATTAATTGTGAAGAATTTATGATCGTCTAATCTTGGTTCTTCTTTACAGACGGAGTTAAATTCATCTTCAGTAAAGTTGATTTAGAATCTCCTGATGTAGAGTACTCATTTAATGTGAGGCTCGATAATGATGTATACAAACGTAAGTGTATCCTTCTCAACTTGACATTCCTGCTTTTAAAATGTTTTGATTTTGTTTCTGGCTTACTGATTGGATTTTAGTTTATTTCTGATTTTCAGTGGTACATTCTGATCCTTTGTTGGAAGGTACTACTGAAATGATCCAGGAGTTGAATAAAACAAATGATTTATTCAGGTTTGTCCGGATAATGAGGGAAAAGTTTCAGGCTGCTGCATCACATGGTAACATTAGATTTCTTATATATGCATAGAATCATTTAGTTCACTGAAGCTTTTTGTGAAACACAATTCCTGACTTCATTATACTTTGTCAAATCATTAGATGTTGCCATGTCTTCAGTTGTGAACAAACCTATGTTTCCAGACATTTCTTATATCTGGATCTATCAAATATCAAATATTAATGTGACCTGTTGCTTCAACATTTAGAACATTTTGTTGCCTCTGTCATGCTTGTTTTATTGAATTTGAATTGATTTACTAAGGTCATATTTGGAGTCTTAGAACATAGCTTTGTCTACAACTTATCATCCATGAAAAGACATGATGATCTGTCATTGTACATTCTTTACATGATTAAAAGCAGAAAAAACTTGAGTCTGGTGGATATTGCATTTACTGACATCAACTGATAATCACTGCAGGAGTTTCACCTGTAACTGTAACTGTGTTGCCAGAGTCGTCTTTGACAATGTCATCTCCACCTCCAGTCTCAGTCGACAGTAAAAGTCAAGCATCATCTGAGAAACATGGTCCTCTTCAACCCAGCAACCATCAGTTTGAATTCTCTAAGGACAACCTAGGAAAAGTTCCCACTCCGTCTCCACAATCCATATTCTTGCGACGCTCACCTCGTCTTCAAGGTAACTTCATTAGTATCTTATTCTTTGTATTTAACAGTTAACAATTTTGTGTGAGGCTTTGTATTGTATATAAACTACAATGGCTAAAGAAGAATCCTTATGCATATATTGCAAGAGTGTCAACATGCTAAAGGATGGTAAACTGTTAGATTATAAGCAACCCGTCTGGCAGCTGTTTCTATATGTAATGAGTTCTAGATTTTTTTGTTCTTGTTGTTGCTAGTGGAAATAACTCTTCATGGTATGCGTATCTTATTAGCTTTCTGACGGCTCTTTTGCGATTAAAAAAATTAACATAGTTGAGACAACATCTTAAAAAGATCACTTCTGCTAGTGTCTCTTTTTTCTTTCTCGAGTGCTCTTACAAATTTTGTGTTTTCTCAGGTAAAAAGAAATAATCAGGTTTCTGCATTTAAAGAGGTGCAATTCTTTTGGCCCAGCTGTTAAACGAAAGATAACATCATCGTGCCTTTTGTTCTGTTTATATTTCTTCGTTAGAAAGGTTCACTAAATGCACGAACATGCGAGTCCAGACTCCAGAAGACGTTGTGCTATGCTGACATAAGCAACAACCTTCATTTTTTTTCTTTATTAGCATTGTGAAGGCTTTTGTACAAACAGCACTTGAAGCATGGCTTGTCGCCTGTTTGATTACCATTTGTTTGTACAGTATACATATCGTTTTTCTAGATGCTCTCTTCACATTCATCTTTCTGCTTGTTTGTATGAGACCATTTTTAAGGAAAATATGTTTTTTGGATTTTTGTGTCTTCTAATCGAGAAAATTTTGGTAAACGAAAATATCTTTTGTTGATAAAAATATAATTTCTGAGAAAATATGTTGGGTCGAAAAAGCGTTTCTCTTTAGTATTATATATGTATAAAAAGTTAATATTTTTTATAAAACCAAAAAAATGAAATAGATTTTATTTTTACTGATGTCTCAAGTTTGTTAGAAACGGGTTGAATTGTTTTAGGTAACACAATCGAACTTTAAGTGTAAACACTCTCTTTGTCCACTTGATCCACTGCGATAAATTTGTGTTTCTTTTCGAAGTTCTTTTCTTTTTCTGTGAAAATTAAAGTTGATTTCTTTTCTTTATGTTACAACATCAAACCAATGGACACCATATATGTGTTTCGTCAAAGTTTGGGATCCCATGATTGAAATCAACTCTGTACTAATACCTTGTCCGCCGATTCGGATTACTTTGTAATAATATAGAGAGCTCAACCATGGCCTGTTAACTAGGGACCTGGCAAGATCTCGGCTATCATAGGAAACCTGTCAAACGATGTCAAGCACCTTGGTCGTCGGGCTTGTCAATCATTCGATACCCAATTGAACAACTTGAAAAACTTATTTTCTTTGTTATCATCCGAGACCCTCTCATTGAAGATCATCAAGTTTGAGAGCTTTAAGTAAGCTCATTACCTTTATAAATTTGCATCATAAAATCATCATGAATTTGTAAGATTAATGTTCCAAATGAATTTAAATAAAACATAGTTAATAATCATCAACAATATAAAATTTTGCATTTATTTAAAGTTCATAATTCTTAAAACAACTAAGATGTTTGTTTATATGATAATAATATGAAGTAATAAAATATAAATACTAGTACAATGTAGTACTTGGCTAACAATAATTGTAAATCATTGTTTAAAAGTTTTAATTTATAAGATCCTATAAAATTTTATAAAAAAAATCAAATTAATTCTGAGTAAAATATAAAAAATCTAATTAATATAAAACTTTATGTGGAATTAATTTTGTTTCATTTGTGTAAACTCTTATTTTACGAGTTTAAAGAGTTGCGTAGGCAATTCAATAAATTGTATCGTTACCAATTAACTATTTTATCACGCTTAGTATTAGTGTCAAACTACGTCCACGTGAAGTCGAAAAAGACACCCGAGTTATCGTTCATATCCCGTAACGTTTAACGGTATCAAGCAGATGGTATTGTGATGAGATCCATTCCTCGTTCAACTTCTAATTGGACATACAGATGACACGTGCTATGAGGCATCTGAGGTGCGGATAAAGAAATCTCCTGCCCATTCTGTGTATATACAAAGCTGCAACAACGCAATCAATCAAAATGTTTTCTGCAAACAATAACGAGAAGATTCTTTTAGACAGTCCCCCACCCAATGATTACGTTACGGTTGTAAAATAACACCACCACAGAAGGCTTTACGAATATTTTATGACAGCACATGAATCGTATTCGTATTTCATATATAAAAAGGAAACAAATGTTTACAAGTACTAAAAATATGATTAAAAAAAAGAGTACAACTTGTCAGTAAAACAATTGACAACCCAACCACCACGGAAACCCCAATGTGAAAGCAAAGAACTTGGCTTGCGTTCTTCCTAATCTATTCTTTCCACCAATAAAAATATTCCACCGAAAAGAATTTATGTTGAATGGATCAGCAAAGGACTCTTTTTATATAAATAATAATAATGTGAGCATCTGAATACAAAATGAATGCAGTTAGTGACACCTGTTATTTATCCTCCATGGCCCTCCCTCCGGCGTCACCGTCTTCATCCAATATCAACGGTTGAACATGTACAGGCGCCAAAACCAGCCCTTTCCCTTTTTTTTTGTCTGCTCTTTTCCAAGTTCACAGAGGAGAGAGAACCCTGGCTTTAAAAGAATAGTGTGTGAGTAAATAAAATATTACACAGATCTAGGATTTGTTTTTACAGGGATCAATTTTCTCCTGGTCTTCTCGCTCCCTGGGGAGAGTTGAAGAAGGAGAAGATTAGTTGTGAGATTGGATGAGAAGGCAAGTCTCAGCCGACGGAGGCTTGAGATGGAGCTTGGCTTGCTGCTGTGACCAGTAGGCGTGGGCCGCCAGTACACGGTCAAGCAGCTCCTGGGGGACCGGTTCTCCCCTCCTCTGCTGAGGAGAGATCCTGGCCGTGTGGACCAAAGTCTTCCACTTATCCTGCAATAAACATAGCAGAAGAGAGTCTTATCACGACAAGCATATGACAGAATCAGCGTAGCTTCTTTGATTGAACCACCCACAGAATAAATATAACGCACAGAAGTCATAACCAAGGGGACAAGAAACTTCTTGCCGACTACAAAAGTTGCTGTAACTCTAATCCAAAACTGGACATTAATCCACAGCTAACTGACGTGCATGAATAGATGTGGTCAGTTCAACCCTGCGACTAACCTCTTGCCTCAAGCAGTACTAATCATGTGAATAAATTGAGCATATTCCCAATTTGAACACAAAAATGTTACGTATCTACTTTTTGCTCATCTATATGAGTAACAATGGTTGAAAAAGGCACGTATCTGAAACGTGTTAAAAAAATTGAAATTTACCAAACTTAACAGTCAAAGTTGTGCGTTCATAAGACCACAATGAGACAACCAACCTTAACACCAGGACACATATTTCATAGAAGGATTTTCAAGCATTAATAATAATAATAATAATAATAGTAATAATAATAATAATAATAATAATAATAATAATAATAATAATAATAATAATAATAATAATAATTCGAGATCCAGCCTCAGCCATACTATATATGCATAGCAATAGAAGAAAAGAAATTTGGATGATAACTAGTCGGTAAATAATTACCTTAAGGTCAACATACGTCCGGTGCTTCGCATTGTCAAAAGCACGAAGTTTGACATCTCTCCACCTGAACAAACATATTCACATATCGATAAGATAATGGCAACTCTACAGTGATCTAGTATAAGGCATGACCAACAAAAACACACCTTCCTGTCCCAAGCTTTTCGACAGCCTGGACAAGGGCTTCCACTTCAGCAACAGTGAAAGGCCTTCGTATGCGACGCTGAGCAACTTCAGATCGCCTTGACTTGCGCAACGGAACTACAGCCATTGCATCAGCATTGACGGGCGGAACAACAACTAGAGCCTGGGATTTTGCTGTCATCTTATCAAGGGATGATACATCAACTGGAGAATAAACTGAATCATGATCACTCTCAGGGTTGATGATAAGCAGTGGTTGTGGTGTAATATCAGTGTCCAATTCACCTATAGGAGCACTGCTGAGAGGCTCAATCCTACAAACAGTTGGAGCAAAGAATGGATACGATTAAAATATATTTCATGTGAACATTTCAAAAAATAACAAAAAAATAAGAGAATGCCTCTAAAACTAAATACTTCTCAAGTTTAAACCATTTGCTAAAAGAAGGTTACCTAGTTGATAATTCATCGGAAGTTGGTAAACTAGGGAGATGAGGATCCTCAAACGTTGTCAATGGTGCTGAGACTTGTGCACGATTAGGTTCCAGCATGAAACCTAGGTTATCCAGCTTATCACTCTGCAAGATTCCAGCCTGACGTAGAGTCTTGTTGTCATCTCGAACTTTTTTGCCTTGGAGAAGAACACCAACCCGCAATCCCCCTCCAAGAATAGCAGTCAGAGCCTCCATAATTGTCCTCTGCTTAACATATTTAACCACAAGATTAGTCGGAAAAATATGATGCAACTGATATTGTGATTGGTAAAATACAGGAAATCTAGGCACCGAATATGTTCATGGCCTTTGCTTACAAACATACCACAATAGGAACATCAAATCAAAATGAGAATAAAGAAAATGAAATGTCACATCTTTTGTCATGATTGCACATGCTTAAAACAGGTTACAAGGAAACAAGTTTTTTTTTTAAATGAAAATCAGGAATGCTTGTGTGATCAAGTTTCATGTACGAGAACAAAGACGATGGTACAAGTGATGAAACATGGCGAAAGAAATAAATAAACTTCATATTATAGTACCTTCAAGGAACCAACTGTAGCAGTTTCAGGCATCTCAATGAAAAGTTCCGGAATCTTAAATGAACTGATGCTGAGTTTCACTGACAAAAATGAAGGAAATCCTTTCAGATACTAAGCAAGATTATCTAAAAGCAAAATGCACAGGCAATGTTATCAAATTTCACTAAATAAATACTAGTATTCTGGTGATTGACTGGATAACTTTTGTCGTCATTTAATACGCAGCATAATATGTTTATTTCAACCTGAAAACACTGACGAAATATCACAATGATGGGCAAAAAGCATACCTCCACGAAGAGGGACATTTGGATCGCTTTGTTCTGACTTAATGCCAGGCTTTTCACATAAATTAGACACACTCTCGTGATAGATTCCCACATCAGGCACTGGACAGCGCTCCATCATTTTCTTTCTTTTGAACGGACCCCTGTGTGTCCTTTGGCGCACATAGCACATTTTCTTGCCATGAAAAATAGGTTTTGTTCCAACATCTGTTACCAAAAAAATTGAATTCATTCAAAAATTAGCAAGCTACATGTCGGCTTGACATAATAACATTGCGTAATGATTACATAAAAGAACATTTGTTGGCACAACCGTTTGCCAAGTTACAAAACAAATTAACTTGAATCACAAAAATGCATACCATAACTAGAGAGCTCATTCTCATGCAATGTTGTTGGAGCTGGTTTCCAATACTTGGATGCTAAAAGCTTCCTTATCCTACGATCACCTATACGTTGCACTCTAGAGGGCTTATTAATAAGGATGCTAGGATGAGTGCATCCAGAAGAGTTTTCGTCATCATCTTTATCTATAGTAAGTTCCAAGCTGTGTTCACGCTTGGGAAATGAACTATTTTGAGGATGCTTATTCCTATGGGCAGGAACTTCAGCACTGCTATCAGAGCTAACCAAAGCCGGCGGTTTGGTATCTAAATCCATTGGATCCTCTGAATTGTACGGATCCAGAGCATTCTCATCCATCACAGTTCCTAACATTCTTCTCTCTACTCTTGTTGGTGTCTTCACCCCTACTCCTTTACCTTTGTGTGAATCCATAGAAGTAGACGGTTGTCCCCCAGACCCACAGTTCTCGGGGATAGCACCAAATGAGTATCTAGCTCCGCTTCCATAACCAGTGACTATTGACTCCTCTGCAATGGTATCTTTATTTGATATCTCAAGGTTTATTGATGAATGTCCTGGAGCCAATATTTCTGAAGCATGTGACTGCTCTTTAATGTCATAGTCAACATCTTTTTTCAGAACTACCTCAGATCCCAATAGCCCATCACTACAACTATGTTGATCTAGAATTGAATTTTCTCGTGCTGATTGCTCCTGTTTCACAATGGCAGTTCCTGCAGTAGGGAAGGGCGTAGAAATACTGCATGGGCCAAGAAAATTTTCTCCCCCTGTCAATAGTTGGCCTGCAACAGTGGCAAGCAAATCAAATGCACACATCTTGTTCTCCTCAACCTTCTTTCGTGCAGAACGTTTCCCCTGCAGATGAGTAATGACACATTACATCTGGACAAAAAAAGAGGAAATATCAAGTAAAGAACTGGGATTACCCTAGCTGATTTTGGAACATGTGGCACAACAGGAACCTGGTATCCACTGGATCCATAGTCCAATCTCTTGTGCAACACCATATCTTGAATAATCATACAGAGAAGAAGCTCAACAACTCTTAATTGGGAGCACCGTTCATCAGTTATGATTGCTGCAGAAATTTAAAGAAAAACTGAAGATCTGAAAAAGTTATCTGGGCAATTTGCATGCAGAAAGAGCTGAAACCAAATTATTGGATGGTCAAACATAAGGCAACCTTGTCTAAAGAAACAATTGACACACACGATCATACCGAAAACATCTCATTCAAAATCTCAACCTATCATCATATACATAGGCATCTGAGATCAACTGGTAAAATCTGAAGGGAGAATTCAATTTCTAAAATTAAAGGAGAAGGGAATATATCTTCAAAAATGAGAAAGAGATAACCATAATATCATCCAAAATCAAAGGATAAAATAGAGTTTCAATGTTAAAAAAAAATCCATTATTTCACATATTCACAGCTTAATATCAAAGCACAAGGGATCGTACAAAATTGCCTAAACAGGAGGAAAGGAACATCTATCCGATCAATTAAATCACATAGCTAGCCGATGTATTAATTTGCACAATAAACCATGAGATATCGCAGAACCCAAAACCTCCAAACCCATAAATAAGAAACCCGAAAGAAAAATAAAATGAAACACAGCTATCTTTGCATGTAAAATTATGTACCTTCCTGAAAAAATCATACAACCAATTTCTCAAAGTAATCAAGCCAGTTTATGAATCCAAAGCATCCCTATTATTTCCCTGCTACTAGAAGGAAATGTAACGTTTTTTCCCATCTCTATGAAAGAGAAACCCAAGGAATCATGTTACGAAAGGGATCGAGACAAACGCCACGAGGATAGGAATCCGTAAGCCCTAAGGAAGCGGAGTCTTCAGATCCAAAACTGTAAGAAACGTAAGGAAATGGCAACCAACTTCCATAATTGACATGGATTTGGCCAAATTCAGATCCGATCTCGATCGAATTCAATCGAATTCTCCAATCCAGAAAAAAATGAACAATTGGAAATCAGAACCACTTCTCCAGCAGACATGATTGCCATGGTAAATTAAGAAGAAGAGATCGAGCAAATCCCGATCAAGAAAAAAACTCTCGAACTCCTCCGAAATAACATGAAAAAACGAGCAACAAACAAATAAAACGCAATCATCACAAACTCTCGAAACACAAAAGGAACTTTTCTGAAAGAAACGGAAAAGAAATGAATGAGAAAAACTAAAATCACGCCGAATTGCGAAGGGAAACCAAATTATTTTCCAAAATCCTCGATCCGCTCCGCAAACCCATCGTCCGGATGAAACGCGCCGGGAAATGGATCGAACCCGCGGCGCGCCTCACCGCCGGAGAAGAAACAATTTGGAGCAGAAATCGGAGAGCTGGAAACGCAACTGCATCAGAATTGGACAAAGATCGCCGGAATACCTTTCCAGATCCCAATCGGAGTCCTTCAGATCACGCCGATCGCCTCCGATCTCTCTTCTACTTCCTCCAACCCGATTCGATTCCCCCCAAATTGTTCGAAAACTTGGCACGATTCCTTCAGAATTCTCTTCTTTTCTTTTCTTTTCTTTTTTTTTTCCTTCAAAAGATGAGATTTTGGCAAAACCCCTCAAAACCACCTCCTTTTCCTCCCCCCTAAAACCCCAACTCTTATACCTTTGACCCCCCCGCCCACCGGCTCTCCCGGTCGCGCGACCGCCCATCGCCCGTCCCCTCTCCCCTTTTCCTAACTACCGAGACCATTTCCTCGCTCCGCGTGATCCATCCGTCGCCATCCCTCCGTCCGATGCCCGACACGTGGTCACCCTCCTCCATCCTACGGCCCTCGCTCCTTCACACGACCCTCCGCCTTTTAAGTGGCTTATCCCCAATTCCATTTTTGTGCGGACATTTTTTTCTTAAATTTATTTTGCAGAGGGGAAAAAATTACTATTAAATAGGTAAAGTTGTGGTACGTAAACCTCATTATTAATTAATTATTAGAATACGGGAAATATTTCTTATTAATTACTGGGGGGAGGAGTACATGGAGAATGTTGCGAGGAACGAGAGGGTAGAATTTTTGGATCAATGGATAAATTAATTTTTTTATGTAAAAAAAATGGGGATAAAAAGAGGACAAAACTTTTTTGGATTTTAATAATTAGAAAAAGGGTGAAATATTTGTGGAGTGGAAGGGTGTGGATAACGCTGGCATCGAGGCTAAGATTCCGGGCCACATGGCGCAACGTGAAGAGGGGCAGAATTGTCCAAATAAAATTGTTATTATTACCCCTCTCACTTCCCTTCTCGATAAGATCGTAAGTAAATCTAACCAATGGAGCTCTTTTAGATTTCCTTTCTGACTAATGAGATCTTTGATAAATAAGGTAATGCGGTAAATATTTTTAGTTTATTACCATTTCTTTTACAATAATATATATCTAAAAGATTTGTCATAGGTATTGATTAAAGAGAGAAAAAAAAATAAATGACCTTTATTTCTTAATAAATAACTTGTAATGTTTGATGAGACATAAATCTTGTAATGCTTCCTAATAATTTTTTTTCGGGATTGTTAATTTCTTTTGTCGTGTGTTATTATGTCCTTTAAGTGAGACGCTATTTATTATGCAAAAAGAAGAAAAAAAGTTATGCTAACATAATTGTATCGTAATTAATATTTTTTTGAACAAATTTATGAGACCATGTCATATATATTAGAACTGCTATGTTTAAGAAAACTAGTGACCATTAAATAATGAACGGTTGAAGCTAAAAAAATTAATTAAGAGGAAAATTTGGCACTATGGCCACGTTTTGAAAGTTTTGACAGTTATTTCTAATTCTGTAAATGGAAATAAATGGCCCCTCCATTTAACGCCGAAAACAATAAATAAATAAATTAATAAATGGCCTCCGTTTACTTAGACGTCGTTGTACGGTCAATGGATTTATAAATAAAAATATTATTAAACCGTGAATGCCGTCGCATGTCATGTTATGACATATACAGCACTTAAAACGCTCCTGTTGCCAACTTGACATTTAAAACCAATTCCTAAAGCAAAACCCATCTTAAATCTTAAATAAATGTAAGCCAACTTTAAATGTGATGTAATTATTCCTCCATCCATATGAGTACATATATATAATTAAGATGAATGTGTTATTAACTACACTCCCGATCACAAATCAACAATTCATGTAATTAATTGATCTATTGATAAACTAATTAAATTTAGTGGTAATTAACAATGTTCTATTATGTATTTATACATGCAACTCAAATTAATGCCCCCATTTATGATTTGTCACATAGTATATTCATATTTTCCCCCTAATGTAACATGTGAATGACAAGTAATAATTGAACCGAGAAGAGGAGGGTCAAACGAGAATACTTATGTGACAAGATAAGAGCATGATTGCCATAGAAAAGTCCATGATCATCTTAGAAAAGTTCACAAAACATGTTATAAATGGGATTAGGATATAAATTTTACAGGCTATCGGAGCATATATATCCAAACTCGTTAGTTGGTGTGCACTTGGGATGGCTTTGAGCAAATGGCCAATCCTCACAATTAATGATGTGCTGTAAATAGAGCTACTACTATCTATATGTTTAGGGGAATGTGAATTACATGAAATTATTTACTAAGTTCGACAACAAAATTAGAGTTTGCGTAGGGTGGAAGAAAATTAGAAGTCCAAAAGGTTTAATCGATAAGAAAAAAAAATTAAAATGGAATTTAAGGGGTTCAATTAGATTTTAGGATATTTTTTTAAGAAAGAAAGTGGCTCGCTTCAGTTATGATCACATTAAAAAAAACATGAGCCGACTTTTCACTCATAAACTTAATATTTATTATTGTATCACGAGTTTTCTAATATTTTTTATTGTTATTTCAATAAATTTATATTTATAATGTTATGTCGAATTTATATTCGATGTGGTTAATTACAATTTGGATGTTAAATTTTATATTTAACTACAACATAATTTGTATGTAATAAATTTACATTTTATGATAAATATTATTTATAATTAATTCAAAAACAGCACAGAAGCAAATTGTCCAAAATAGTTGACACACGAGAGGTGATTTTTTTTCTTAAATTATTTAATAATATTTTTAAATTAACAAAAAAACTTCCAAAATATGTGGGGTGATAAAAATGATTTTCATTTTTTAGGTAAAAAATCACATGATCCATACTAGGGTTAATAAAAGTAATCTTCAATTTAAATTGAGAAAAATCCTTTCGAAACAAATAATTTCATTTTTCTTTCGTCCAGCACAGCTCTTGATCATATCACACACAAAATAAGCTAGTTTTTAATATATATGCAACCAAATATTTCTTTTTACTTTTTCAATTTATTTTCTCAAAGGATTGTCATTAATAAAATTCAAGCATAGTCAACCATAGGATAATTTTGATATATGATTCTTCAACTTGACCCAAATGCATTTTGATTCTTTATTTTTTTCACTATTAATCATTCATCTTTGTATATTTTTCATTTTTTTATTTTATCAAGTATAATAAATATTTTTTATTCTATTAATTTAGTACAATAAAAATCTATCACATTAACTTTGTGATATGTCGTATAAAATCATCAATTGTATATTTAAGATAGATATTAAATAAAAAATTGACATTTCTTTAATATGATGTGTATTTGACATAATATATATTATTATAACTAAAATATAAAATATTTATGCAAATGTATTTAATTAATAAAATAAAATAAAATATTATAGTTGATAAAATGATCGTTCTAAAAATTAGAGAATCAGAAAAAACCGGTTAAATATAAATACTGAAATGTTCACTTTTAGGATAAAATACATTTTGGGATTATCTTCTCTGAAATGTTCACTTTTTATTGTTTGTTTTAAAGAGTGAAAAGACAAGTCCTCGGAATATTTATGTCGAGAAGCAATGTCAGCCTTCCTCATTCAACTCATCTCTTTCTTTCACGGAAGCTACGTACGGTCAAGCTCCTTTTTCTTTAACGATTTCCCTTTCTCCCCTCCTTTAATTGCCATATTACAATTGGATTAGCCACAGTGATTGCCGTAGAAGAGGATACATAATCTCATATATATAGGCAAGGTGTAACATATTTTTAATTTTAAAATAACGTATAAAAAATAACGATATTTTTATATAAAATATTTTAATCACCATTCGTAATATAAATGTGTTACAAATTTCTTTTCCATATATATATATATATATGCCTAGTATAATTACGAACACTAAAAGATTATATCGTTAGGATTGAATTAACTGAACCCTTTAAATTTTGAAAAGAACAATAATTGTTGTACGTTAATTGTACAAGAAAGTATCCAAGTATATTTGTAGAAAAATTGTTATGGATATCGAACGGATTACAATAGAAAAGATTAGAGATTTATAGATAATTTTTATATTTGATTATAAGATAACATGTGATTAGAATTCCTATTCATATTTTTACATTTTCCTAATATTATTATTCCATTTTTTATTTTCTATGTTTATTTGGCTTAGGGTTTCTTTCTCATCTCTTAATTCATGTGGGGGTTTTCTTCTTGGTTAATATGAGATTTTCCAAGTGCTGCAAAAGTCTAGAATTAGAAAAAATATATTAATAAGAATAAATGTAATGTTAGAGGTTATCCTCTTCATATCCTCCGACAGTATTTTTGAAGCAATTTATGTTGTTTATCTATTAGGTGGAAGGAGGATCTCTACAGCGGACTCAAGAATATTATATATTTGAATAAAACTTAATTATTATTTAAAAATATATCAATTTAAAATCAGTATCATAAAATTCATGTGTTCTTAATACATTGTCCTAGGATGTCTACAAAAAATAATATTTTTTTTTCAATTGAGATTCATAGATGTCCATAATTAATGAAGTAAACCTACAGAAACAACTTAGATATCTCGGAGCTCCCAATCGATGATCCTTTCTGCTCCTGTAGGAGCTCCATTTATAGGTGTGTCTCAATCTCCACCCCCGTCGCATCTCATTAACGTCATAATCCAACGCCATTGCCAACAGGATTGCACTCATCACGTTGTCGAGTTATTGCACGATGAAAGATACAATTTTCTCTCCTAATGATAGTCGTTGGACCTTTACCAGTGTGCATGCCTCACTAGCGTTCGACAACTTGCATCCAACCTCCGTTAGATATCGTATCGCATGAGGACTTCTCCCCCCACTGATTGTGCATGTCAGACTAATGATGACCATGTTGTTCACATACCAACATATATCATTTGACTAACATAGTCGTGCATCTTTACTACTCCCATTGAACATAAGATGCAAATGTAACCTTAATATCCTCTTATTTGTGTAGTATTCACCGGAGATATTATACCGAAATTCATTTTTTCGTGAATCTTCATATCAATTCAATTATTCTTGAGTCTCATCAAATCAACATATTTGATAATTATAATTTTTTTTGTAAGAGAATAAATCAACATATCACTTACTATCAATTCTTTTTTTTTTCACTATATTTTGAATATAATAGTACACTATCTCAATATGTTTATCTTTTGAACTATTGACTCTATTGTCAATCAAGCTTATTGTAACTTTTTTATCACAATACATTTGGAATGATCATTTAACCATACCGGACCCTAGTTCTAAAAAGAAACGTTTGAGTCAGACTCCATGATGCTTGCAAGCAATGTATTTAATCTCCTATGTGCGTCTAGCCACACATGCTTATTTATTGCTACCCCAAAAAAATGGTTACTCCACCCAACATGAATAAGCGATCTGATGTGGATTTTCTATCATCTATATCATCATCGAAATCTACATCTGAAAGACTTATAGTTTCAAGTGTATCCGCTTGATATGTAAATATCAAATGTATGATACCTTTTATATATTAAAATATTTTTTATTACCTTCTTGTAGATCTTTTAAGCATTACTTTAAAATCTACTAACTAAGATTATACCAAAAGTCAAATCGAGTATTGTACAAAGCATCACATACATTAAACTATCTACTGATTGTGCATAGGGTTCCTCTAATAATTTTTGCCCTATATTGAAATACTGACTTTTACTATTTTTTTCAATCACATATGGTGTATGCATTGGGCTGCGATTTTGCATCCCAAATCTATTTAATATATTATTTATATATTGTTCCTAACTTAAGCTTAGTGTTCTTGAGTTTTTGTCCCGTATAATTTAAATACCAAGTACATAGAATGTTTCTCTCATGTCTTTCACTTTAAATTTTTTACTTAATTTTATTTTCACTTCATCATTACCAACAAACATAATATCATCCGCATATAGTGTTAATATCATAAAAATGCTATTATTCTTGATGTACAGACAATAATCTAATTTGTTCGATTTGAACTCAAATTGAACTATCGTCATATGGAACTTCAAGTATATTGACGGGACGATTATTTTAAGTCATAAAATGACTTTCTCAGTTTATATATCTTATTTTTCTAACCTATGACATCAAAATCTTTTGGTTGTATATATATAATATATATATATATGTATATATGTATATTTATACTCAATTCCCAATTGAGGAAAACAATCTTGGCATCCATTTGAAATAACTCTAAATGTATATATGCAACTATCACTAAACATCATTTTAATCAACGTACAACTTAGTTACTGGAGAATAAATTTCATGAAAGTTTATACGAGCTAGCTAAGTATAATCCTTAGCAATCAATCTACCTTTGTGCTTATTAAATGTAACAATTTGATTGGTACTTTCGCTTGAAAACTCATTTACACCCTATGAATTCTTTGACTACCGATAAATCACATAGTGTCCATACTCTGTTCCAATTAATTGAGTCCATTTCATTTTTCATGGTGATTGTCCATGATTCCGTCACAAGAGAAGTCATCATTTTTTATATGTAATAAAATATGCGCAATTCTTTGTATCAATATCGACGGAGTAACATGAAGCATTGCATTCATGTAGAACATAATCATCCAAGTGTGAGGGTGTCGTCCGAGGTCTCTTAGTGTCAATTATACTCGTAAAAATAATGAGTTCCTTTACATCTTCCAAAAGAGATCTCTTTATCATGTATAGACCTATTTTTCACATCTTGACTTTTGTTTAATCTATCTTCTTTAGAGTCGTGATTATCACCGATAATAGTCAGATGCTCTTTATCATGCAATTTTTTTTCATTATCAAGTAAGTTGCATCTCGATTCTCTATAAGATCTTTTTTAATCGTGAAATACCTATACCATTTGGATATTTCACTATACCTGATAAGCTTGCATGTGATCGTTCCAAAGTCCAGATTGTCCCTACACTCACTTGGAATCAGTACGTGCGCTATACACACTTATATTCGGAGATGTCCTAACTCGGGCTTCCTACCATTTCAGATTTCGAATGTTGTTGTTTCAATGAACTTGGTGGGAATTATATTCTGTATGTAATTCAAGATCATAATTGTTTCACCCCAAAATTCTTTTGAGAGACTAAAATGTGACAACATACATCTGCATTCATCAATGTTCTATTTTTTTCTATCACACAATTCTGTTGTGGTGTATAAAACATAGTAGTTTGCTTACTTATCCCTTCCTAAATGCAGTAACTCATAAATTCTCGGAAGGTGTATTATTCTCCTCCATCAGTGCTCAAACAATTAATTGGTTTATCCAATTTATTTTCCAATATGAAAGAACAATGACAATTATTTTAAATGTTCAAAGAAAAAAAATAATGTAGTGTATCCAATGAAATAAAAATTACTATCTTCAAGCAAAAAAATTAACAATAAAAAATTTCTTTGATCAACTTAAAATGATCGAGGAGTGTTGGGTTCAAGAAAACTTCTTAAAATGAATGAACGTTTTAGTTAAAATCAAATCAATGGTTAGGATTTAGCTATAAAACTATTGATCAGATCAACCAACTTAAAATGAATCTACGGGCAAGATCTAATCAATGGATGGTTAGGATCAAATGCTACAACAAAACTATTATACATCTTCCTCCTCAGGCAGAAGGCATACCTGTTTGACGACAAAACTGGGGAAGATAGACGAACATGGTGATGGTGCTCGACGACATCACGGATCAAGGTGATGTTGAGCGGCGACCTTTGTGAATAGGAAGAAGCTAGTGAAGGGGCAAAAGGAAGTCTCTTGCTTGCTCGACCGTAGACGAACAATAGGGCAAAAAAATGTAGGAAACGAAAAAAATCGTTGGTTAAAAAATGAATGAATTGGAAGCGTCAGACACATTCTAATACTAATGAAATAAACCTACAAAAACAACTTAGAGATCCCGGGCCTGCCAACCGGTGATCCTTCTGCTCCAATAGGAGTTTCATTTATAGGCGCATCTCGATCCACTGGAGTTTGCCACTGTCGCACCTCATTAACGTCGTCATGCGACACCATTGCTAGCAGGATCCTGTTTATTATGTCGTCGAGTTATTGCATGATGAAACTTACAATTTTCTCTCCTATCGACATTCTTCGGACAATTAATAGCGTGTGTGCCTCGCTAGTGTCCGCCAGCTCGCGTCCAACCTCCGCGAGTCATCGTATCGCGCAAGTCAGGCTTACGATGACCATGTTGGTCACATACTAATAATTAGCACCTGACTAATTAAGTGTTCAGATAGGAGCAGAAAAAAATAAATCATAGCCAAATAGATGAAAATTATTAATATTTTGATGTTAACGTTGTTATCCGAAAATGTTGAAACTAATCAAGTCTTGAGAAGCGATATGTATCAAATACTTACGGTTTAAGTTGGATGCAATGAAAATCGAAGAATAGTCGAATATTGTATATATAACTCCTTTCACGCATGTGACCACTTTACAAAAAATATATTGAATTTTCTCGATGTTTTTTCTATTTCAGAAATTAATAATTGTGCTCGATTGAATTCACCCATAAATCTTTACGAAAAGGTATCAATAATTTAAATTTCATTAAAAAATAATACGGTCCAAATTGTATAAAAAAAATATATGGTTACGGAATACGGACTACTTGACTCCATAATTTCCTCTACTGTAATAAATCTTCGACTTCTTTCTTCTTTATAATACATTCCAACTTTTTTTCATCGAAAAAGTTACAATAAATTCAGAGCTCATATGACATTCCATACACATGGATACGGTTTCTTCACTTACATACTACACATGTATGCAACGAACACTAATATGCATATTATGACCTCGAAGAACTCGTCCAAATTGTTAACTAACATCTAGCTACTTATTTTAAAATGTCATTTGACTTGTTTTCAGTCTAGTCTGTACTTTAATAACAGTTGAGATCTGATAAAAAGAGACGATGAGATCAAATTATGAGAAAGATCTTTTTTAACGTTATAATCAATATTAAAACTAACATCAATATATCTATCATTGTAAAATCAAAGGTTCAAGTTTTAAATGAAACGTAATCTATTTCTTCACATTAGATTAATTGCCTTCATTATATTCAGAATGTAGTAAAATTAACACAAATAATAATAATAATAATATATAGCTGATGGACTAATGAATACGTTAGGGTCTACTAAAAATATTATGGAACAGTTCACATGGGAGCTACAGCTACTGCTGTTACAATGGCGTGGCCTCTTTCACGTGCTAGAGAAGGAGATGAAGAAGAGGCTTAAATAAAGGGATGGATTAGCTGTACATGAGCGGTGGGTGGGGCACATGAAGTGAACTAACCGAAGGCAACCTTATAACACACAATTAAAGAGAATTAGTGCATGCATGCTATTCAATTCATGCATGCATTTGGCAATTCTGATCAGATAGAGGCCACTAGCACTGCTGTAAGCAATATACATGCGATCTTTTTTAATATTTCATAAAGAAAATCAAAATAAGAATTGTTCGCTTTTTATTTTTCGGGGATAAAAATAAAAAAAGAAAATAAAAGGAAAAAAAGGAAAAAGAAAAGACAAAGGGAAATGCAAAAGCTGGTCCACCGCTGGCATTGGTTGTGAGCAGGTCTTCCTTCCCCCTCAAACTTATTAAGAGGTAGGAATCTAAGCATGTTGCTGTTGTTGTTGGCCCCTATTTATTTTTAATGCATGCAGGCAGCCGCTCAACCAACATGGTGGTGGGCGTTCCATGATGGAATGGATTGCTTGCCCAAAGAGATATGTGGATGTAAGCCAACTCCGGCCCCCTTTTCTTTTTTAAACAACCAAACATAAACATATTGGTGGCCTCCCTCCTCCTTCAACTCTCTCTCTCTCTCTCTCTCTCTCTCTC
>LTAE01003660.1:12728-28526 GCA_001647135.1 Pontederia paniculata
CCCCCCCCACTCAATTGTTCCCCCACGGCGAGCTTATAAAAGTTGTCGTTGTGTAGTTTAACTACACAATATACGTGTTATATGTATTTATCGCCGGAGGGAAAAAAAATAAATTAACCAGAAAACCCTCTCACTATTTCTTCTCCCAAGACATCTATAAATTATATATATATATATTATTTTATAAATATTAAATCCAATTTATAGATTTTTCTCTTATTTTATTTTCTTGGTACTCAATCCACCGCCTTCTCCTCTCTCTCTCTCCTCTCTCTGGTGGAGGGTCGGAGGGGAAGACGAGAAAGCACCGCGAATTGGAGCTTGCCATGGCTCTGCTCCTGGACGCGCTGATCGAGAGCCTGCGGCGGCCGACGGCCGCAGGCGTCGCCTTCGAGCTCGCCGTCTTTGCGGCGCCCCTCTGGCTGGCGGCGATCGCCGGCCTCCTCCTCGGTTGGGTCTGGCGACCGCTGTTGGCCGCCGACCTCGTGAGCGCGGTGGCGCAGCTGAAGCCCGGTATTGCGTCTCCGTCCTCTCTTCCCCCTTTTTCCTCCTCCGTCTCGTCGTTGAGTTTGGCTAAATCCGTAAGGCCGAGCTGCGGCGGCGGTATTGTGCTCGCTGCACGGAGCTCCAGCGCGGCCGATAAGGCAGTGGCGGTGACAGGGTGAGTTCTCTTAATGCTGTTTTTGATTTCGCAAAGCTTTTTTTTTCTGGGCCGTGAGTTGTTGTTGACGGTCTTGTTCCCGTTCAGCTCGTCGGAGACGGCGGAGAGCGAGAAATTACCTGTGACGGTGGAGGATTTGCGGCACTTGTACCGGCTGGTCGAGGTGACCGACGGGGGACCGGCATGGATCAAGATGATGGAGAAGTCCTTGCCCAACATGAGCTATCAAGCATGGAGGAGAGATCCCGAGGTACTAATCCAGCTTTTTTTTTCTTTGTTTCTTTACCATCAATTATGATCATATTCAAATAGTACAGTCCATTAGCATGTTGCAATTTCGTCAATTCCCCTGCTTTCACCCTCAAAAGAGAACAAAATTGTGGGATTTTCCACATCTTTCTGCATTATTAGCAGACTACATATGTAATTCAAACTTAGAAAGTTTTGGATAATCGCAAAACGTGATCACTCAAGGTGCAAATTCATTGGTTAATTTGAGTTATTATTTTCTGTTCTTCTAGACTGGTCCACCACAGTATCGAAGTAGCTCTATCTTTGAGGATGCAACTCCGGAAATGGTGAGAGACTTCTTTTGGGATGACGACTTCCGTATCAAGAATGGCTGGGATGATATGCTTATCAAATTTGCCAAGCTTGAGGAATGCCAAAAGACAGGGACGATGGTTGTTCAATGGGTTCGAAAGGTGCAAGTTTTTCCCCTTTTAACTTGTCTACCAACTAATTGACACTTGGTACGGTTAGGGTCTCATTGTTATTTTCTCCTCGTTGCAGTTTCCATTTTTTTGCAGCGATAGGGAATATATCATTGGTCGTCGGATATGGTCATCTCAAGGGGCTTACTACTGTATAACAAAGGTATGTGGCAGAAAAGTCTTTTGACTATATGACTTCTGATTTTAGATTTACAGGATTCATAACGTGAGAAGTCTAGAATATATATTAATAAGCAGTTAGGCCCTCAAATCCTTTGCTTCATTAACTTCAGAAAACTTTAGGATATGATAATTCCATGAATCGAATTATTCAGTCTCATATATCTTCACATGCAAGTGTTGGGTTGATGTTGATCATGTGTAGTTGTGACCTTTCCTGATTTAGTTAGATGAGTTTGGCACTCATCATATTTATGTTTCTTAGATTTTGGTATGAGTACCCAGAGTAGCATCTGGTACGGATACTTCAAGAACAAAATTGTTAAACTCATTGAAGCATTCAAGTCTTACATGTATATTCAGGGCTTCTTATGGGATATGATCATGCAGAAATAAAAAATAATTGTCCAAAAAGAACATGGAATTTGATGAACTAATTTAATGGAATGATATGTGCTTGTTAGCCATAAGGAAGGTCCATCGGTGTGTGTGCTAGAATTTATCTTCAATGGTGGTTTATTGGGTCCGATTAAGAGGTGAGGGAAGTCCAAGAAAATATAGTAAATATTGTAGATGAATGCATATATTACTCAAGCTAATAATAGGAGGACCTCAGTAATAAAATATCTTTATTCAATTTAGTTGAACTTAAGTTTAGATTTCCATAAGTTTATCACTGTGTTTACCACTCTGCCTATTGTCAATTTTGGGAACTGCTCTTGTACAACATCCATGGCATTCTTTGATCACGGAATCAATTATGATAAAAATGATTTTAAATAATATGATAGCTTATAAAAAAATCAACAAAAGCTTTGAACTCTAGAATTCAAGTGCTTATTTATGGTAAAGATGTTATATTATTTGTAGTTTACAAGACTCTGGTTTGAGTTCTCCAAAGGTAGAACCACTTCGCAGAAACTCATGGGCAAAACCTCACTTAGATTCGTAGGTTCTCATTGAAGACATAGAGACCATGTTAATCCATGTGTGTCTATATTGTCTCCCATACTTTTTTCAAGTATAATAAGTTAAGCTCATTAATCATTAGGTCATATTCTTCACCGTGGTCAGAAACCTAACCATCTCTAGTTGTCCCTTTTTCTTAGTTTTATGAGACACTTATGAAGTTTAATAGCTGTCAGATGCAGACACTACTGTGGATTCCGCATCATGTCTATTCCCAGTAACTACCATCACCTATGTATCAATATGTCAATCAGACAAGTAATGAAACCTAAAGTTATAGGTCCTTTGCTAATTTTACCTTGTCTGCCATCAGTTTTTTAGGTTTAGAAGAAATCTTTTCTGATTCTTGGCATGTATTCTTTCTTCTTCAAGTTGGCATTCTTGCTAAAGGCAGTTATTTCTTGATTACAAATTTTTAAATGATCTCACTAGTTAAAGTCTTAGTGCAAGCTAAATTCAACTCTGCTTTAGTTTGGGCTCTTGCTGGCCCTTATCTGATTGAATTCCTTCAGTCCTCATTTTTCTTATGTGAAATGTCACTATTTCTGAGTCATCATTTGGAAACTTCTTAACTCACTAAGCTTAACTGGTCAAAGCAAACTAATTTATTAATGATTTCCTGTTTTAGTTGGTTTATCCATCATCCCATAGCTCAAATTGTATCTTAGAACTATAGTTACTGGTTCATTTGGCCATGTATTGACTTGACATTTTGTCCTTCTAAAATCTCATTTGGGCTTGCCTTGCTATTACGGATGATAGAATTTACATTTTGGCTTGCTGTTATTGATGCCACTTTTTCTTCAATGTTATAGGGAATTCCTTATCCTTCGGTGCCTCGGCAAAACAAACCAAGGCGTGTTGATTTGTATTATTCAAGCTGGTGTATCCGCCCAGGTATAGAGTAAAGCCATCCCTGAGTACTTGTTTCATCGATTCATAGATGAGGATGTCTTTTCAACATTTTCTTGTTTCTGATGCCTTTTTTCTTCGGTTCATACATGACAGTCTTTTCATCATTTTCTTGTCTCTATTCACGATTACTGATTTGTGGTATGATAATCAGCTGAATCCAGAAGGGATGGCCGGATGACTGCCTGCGAGGTACTTCTCTTCCACCACGAGGACATGGGCATTCCATGGGAAATTGCAAAACTGGGAGTTCGACAGGGAATGTGGGGTTGCGTTAAGAGGATCGAACCTGGTCTCCGAGCTTACCAGATTGCAAGGAACTCCAATGAGCCACCGTCACAAAGTGCCCTCATGGCGCAAATCACCACCAAGTTCGATGCCGAACAGCTTAGATCAGAGGATGCCAGCACTGATTCATCCTCAGAGATTATTACTGTAGAAGGGGATAAACCTAAGCACTGGGCTGGAAATGTACGCAAGTTAGTTGTAGTTGGTGGTGCTGTAGCATTAGCCTGTACTCTAGATCATGGCCTCTTGACCAAGGCTGTCATTTTTGGAGTAGCAAGAAGGTTTGCAAATATTGGAAAAAAAATAGATATGAAATAATAGTGGGAAATCAGAGATAAACCCCCCTCACCTCAAATGAGCCTTCATGTCATAACACAGGCTTTTTTTTTTGAGGTTCAATGGAAAGAGGTACATGGAAGAGATTTGGATGTGCTCTTCATGTTCATTCACATCGAAATATTCAAAATTTATACACGTGCTTTAGCCATGTTTGTGCCTTCTCATTTCATTTGTCATGGGTTTTTTTTCTGGAGCTAATATGAGATAAGTCGTAACTAATGATATCCTGAAAGTCGTGTTCAAACATATAAGACTCAGTTTTGTTGAAGAAATCATGCTTTTTTTCTAGAACTGTCAAACTGAATATGCTGGTATAATAATAATAATAATAATAATAATAATAATAATAATAATAATAATAATAATAATAATAATAATAATAATAATAATAATAATAGGAGCTAAGAAATGTGTAGCAATAAACTAGGGCCGGAAAGAAGTCAGGTCGTTCGTGAGTAACTCATGGTTCGATCTATTTTGAGTCTTTCTCGATTCGCCTTGTTCGATATCAAAGTTAAAATTAAAGTTTACTTTTTATTTATACATACTTAACTCGTCTATATTAAGTCTATATTAACTTATAAGACTAATTTTTATAATTGATATATATTATAAAATTTTAATAGTGTTTGAACATGAATTAAGATTGTTAGTAATTTAATTTAAAAGAATTTAAAAAATATAATTAGTCATTATTATTCAAAATTATTAATAATTTTGATGCATTAGATGTGTACAATTCTAAAGTACACAATTTTTTATATTATAAATTTAATTTAAATTATATATATTAAATATATATATATATTATATTTAATAAGCTGATAGGCTAGGTCAAATTTTTTAAATTCAACAAACAAGTCGTGTTAAATTTAATTTTTAAGTTTAATATAAATCTTTCGTCTAACTTGTTTATTAATTTTTTTAAACAGATTTGACCTATTTAAATGTTAGCTTGACTCGGGTCGTGTCCACTTATATATAACACGACAATTATCTATTAAAAGAATAGAAAAAATACATACATGAATAATAAGTAGGGAGTGCGCTATACTTTTTTTTAATAACAATAATAATAATTTGCAAAATTAAACGTAGCTTTGTTCATGACACCACAACAGTTTACGTAGCTTTAGTCATGCATGTAACATGTATGTCTACTATTTAATCATTTTGCTTTCTATGCCATTGTTATTTTTCTCCACATCAGATACTTGTAAAGAAACGCACACAAGTTTAGGAAACGTTTATCTGATGACTTGGATCCACAACCAGACATTCGTAGCGTCACAAAGTTTTATTTTTGATATTGCCATTTCATATTAAATTAGTCACTCACAGTTCATTAAGCTTTTGGATATCCAAGTTCATACTGAAGAAAAGTTTGGATAAACATTTCAATGTGTTTCCTTGAAGAAACGCCCAAGATTGTCATTGGGACATATGCAACCAAGGAATCAATGACTCCTTTATGACAAAGTTGAACATGTTGAATACAATATTGGTGTGCTTGAAATATGTCTTCAAAGAAGAAGATTCAGACCGGTCAATCCAAAAGAATTCCTCTTCGTTGATGTTAATGCAAGAAGAGACCCTAATGTTCCCACAAATTATTACTTTCTATTTCATTGCTCTCTTTTGTTATTTTATTAATATTTAACGATCTTTAAAATTATTAACACGTAAATTAATTTCAATAAAGAAGAGGAGCATATTTATCAAAAGTGTCTTAGTTACTTGAAATTATTAACTCTTCGTCTTAACTTGTTGTTCATACCCTTTATGCTAATTGATAGGTTTATTATTCGTGGTGCATTGTGCAAATGCTTAAGCTTGTTTCCTTTGGTCAGGAATGATCTGTTTCGGTTTGATGCCATATTTTATGAGTTGCAAATTGTTTTATGATACATGACTACAAGTCCAGCAGAATTTACTTCTCAGTTGGCTCTGATGTTATCGACTGATCAACCCGTCTTTGCTCTGTTGGTTTTCTTAACATTAACCATTTTGCTACAAAAATTGACTTTATAATGATATATACCCCTGATTTTAGGATCTGGATGACACTAAGAGGGAGGGTTAAATTAGTTTACAAAAAAATTTGGTTATTGTTGTTATGCTAGATTTGGTGTAGCATGTTTAGCGGAAACATATAAGTTCAAAAGCACAACTGAGTGAGAGAGAAGGAAAATAAACAAGCACACAAACACAGAGTTTGTTGACGAGGTTCGGCCGAGTATCAGGCCTACGTTCCCGCTTTGGTCCTCTCGCACTTGAGATCTCCGAAGATCACTAATTCCTTCTTCAAGGGCGAAGACTCCCTTACAACTTCTTCTTTCTTATACGAGGATAATGCGACAACCTCTTACATAACCTCTCAAGAACTCTTGGTCCCTTCTATCCTGTATTCTTCACTCGAATCATAAAAAGAGAACTAAGACTTTCTATCACTCAAAGCACTCGCTTAGTATTTTGTCAAAGTTACTTTCAAAGACTCTTGAGATTACATTATATACTCTGCACTAAAGACCTAATTCTCTCTCTCAGAAAACTAGTCGTTAATGCAAGTACAATACCTTCACCTACTTCTTCGGTCGTCCGCTGCTCCAGCCTTGGTCGATAGCTGCTTAGGTGAAGTCCCCACTTGAACTGCCGCCTAGTGCTTCGGTCGTCCACCGCTCACCCTCGGTCGTCCGCAGCTTCAAGTGCCGAAGCCTTTTCTCTCAGTCAAGCTACTTCGAACGTCCGCCACCACTTGTGGCCGCCCGATCTTGACATGAGTACCTCTCTTCAACTGATCTCTGGTCGCCCGCTGATTCACTTCAGCCTCCTGGACGCCCACTCTCCAGTTGAAGAGTGCGGTCAAGCTCCTTCGGTCGCCCGCGCTTCATCTTCAGTCGACCGATCTTGACCTCCACCAGCTACCACCCATCTCTGGTCGCCCGCTGACTCACTTCAGCATCCTGGACGCCCCAATCTCGAGTGAAGCTGCCTGTCAAGCTCCAACGGTCGTCCGCCACCACCTGTGGCCGACCGTCCTTGACTTGTCCACCCTCTTCAACTGCACTGGACGTCCGCTGACAACACTTCAGCATCCTGGATGCCCACTTCTGGCCTTGAAGACAAACCATCAAGCACTCCTGGTCGTCTGCCACCGCCTGTGGCCGACCTGCTTGACGTCGTGCCACTTTCTATCTCCAACTGCTCTGGTCGCCCAATGATTGCACCTCAATCAACTAGACGTCCACTCCTGGCATTAAAGATACATCAGGATCCATCGGTCGCCCGTGGCACCATCGGCCGTCCGACCTGGCTTTGCATCACCTCCTCGAACCTCTCTAGTTGCCCGCTGACTACACCTCAATCACCCGGACCTCACTTCTGGAGTTGAAGGCCTGTCAGGATCCTTTGGTCATCTGCTGCACCATCGATCGACCGACTTGACCCGCGCCAGCTCCTCTGACACACCTGTGGTTGCCCACTGATTCTTCCTAAATCTCTCGGGCGTCCACCTTTCCTTTCTGTGGAAACTCCGGGCGTCCGCTCATTCCACACTAAGATCCTCGGACGTTCGCTCCTTCCTCTGTCAGTACTTTGGTCGTCCGCTCATTACCTAGTGAGATCCTCGGACGTGCCCCAAAGCTTCCTCTGACAGGTCCGGACGTTCGTCAATTTCCTCCTGAAACTTCGGACGTCCACTGTCTTCTCCAGACATTCTCTAGACGTCCATTGACTCCCTGCCAGATTCCTCAGACGTACATTCCTTCTCCTGTCAGACTTCCTGATCGACCGCTCTTCTATCTTCCTCAGATTCCGGACGACCTCTGACACTTTATCGTCATCCGTCAATCCTGCGGTCACCCGATCCTCAGCCTCCATCAGTTCAGACAAACTCCTGGGCGCCCACCCGTCTTCTCACCAAGACTCCGGACGTCCTTTGTCTTCTCCTGATGTCAAGCGATCGACCACTCATCCACCTGCCTTCTGCTTTGGTCGTCCACTGTCTCCACCCTAAGCTCTTTAGACGTCCACTCTCAGCCTTGGCAGTCTACTGGTCGTCCACTGTCTCCATCTTGAGCCCTTCGGACGACCATTCCCTTTATCCTCATATCTTCGGTCGTCCGCTCTTCAACCTTGGGCGACCTCTTCTCTGCTTAGCCAAGACTCCTTCTTCGACTAAGTCTTCTCTGGGCGTCCACTTCTTCTAGGACTACTCGTTCTCCACCTTCTGGTAACAAGGATGTTGCCTTCGGTAGCACATTCCTCATCATCGGATGACCTCTTTCGTTCGTTCTTCCTTTATCTCTGGTCGACCGATCAACCCATGATCCCTTTTCATACATTCTCTTTTATTATCGGTCAACCTCTCTATATTCTTAGGACGAGCGTTGTACACATATGCTTCTTCTGAAATGCTTTCCGTGTGCGTAGATCATCCATACTTTTAGCTTTGGTCGACCTAACAACTTCTGAACTTGAATCAACCCGTTATAGAATTCAGCTCAACAAGCTCATCAGTACAAACTAAGTTTCCTTACGAATTTGTGATCATCAAAACACTCTCGAAATCCTAGATTCAACATAATTTCCTAAATTATTTTTCATTGAAGGTGGTCAACTTACCAAATAAATATAATCTAATCTAAAATAATTTCATTTTTCTATATTTCACAATGAAATAACTTTTAGTCAGATAAATTATAATTATGACAAAAGTATACACAAAAATAAGATAGTATTTCCGTCAAATTCATTTTAACAAAGAATTTGGTGCATCACATAAATTTTTAAGTAAAAAATTGTGTGCAAGATGATGAACATCATAGTTAATTGACTAATACAAGACAATTAACTAAATAACACAAAAAACAACATGCAACTCAGGCCTAAGAAAGGTAATTTAACTTAAGAAATAACAACAGAAGCCGACTCCTCATAACAAACAAACTTCTTAGATATGTCAAACATGTATTCATATGAATATTACTAAACACTCCATGCAAAGAAAAAAATACAACAAAATCAC
Organism: Pontederia paniculata; assembly: GCA_001647135.1. Lineage (NCBI taxonomy): Eukaryota > Viridiplantae > Streptophyta > Magnoliopsida > Commelinales > Pontederiaceae > Pontederia > Pontederia paniculata. Next base: position 21,817 of record LTAE01003660.1, read on the forward strand.
GGATGTTGAGACCTAAGAGGTTTTGTCTGCTTTGGCAGCTGTAGCAGCAGCTTGTCCACGAAGACGACCGGTCCTTCTGGCAGCAATGAGACCAACCTTCTGTCCAGGAGGGGCATCACGACGAACAGTAGAGGCGTGACCAATGTGCTGGTGATTACCTCCTCCATGGGGATGTTCCACTGGGTTCATAGCCACACCACGAACCTTGGGCCAGCAGTTCCTCTTAACGCGGAACTTGTGGTAGGCATTTCCAGCTTTGAGCATGGGCTTCTCAGTTCTCCCACCACCAGCAACCTGCCCAATCATAGCACGGCAGCCACTGGGGACAACCTTCTTAGCACCAGAAGGAAGCTTGATTCTGCATTCACAGGTTAAAGCATGGAAAACACAATAAGCTTGGCAATATGAAATATAATGTGCAAAGGAAAGAAACACAAGAGGAAACTTCAATAGCACATCTAAGTGACAATTCAAGCCAATGTTCAATTATGAATATAAAAGCAGTTTATGAGAATTGACTGATTAAGTGATATGCAAGGCTGGTTCAACTGATGATGGTGCGAGCATGCAGCAATATGCATGTGTAGCTAACATGCTTGCTATACATGTATGTATACACATTTTTCTCAACTTTTTTGAGGTAAAAGAATTTTTTTCTCTGAAATGATTGACCAATAAATTGAGATATGAACATTGAACAAAGCCGAAAGGCATAAGAATTATGCTAGCTTAAAAGCATCAATGACAGGAAGAAAGGTACTACCACATATGTATAATATAACCTTGATTATGTTAAACGAATCAAATGCAATAGTCAAATCTTCATGATTACGAAGCTAAATCAGCAAACTAATTGTTGAGAAAAGAATGAACATATAGCAAGGAATCTAGAAAGTAACTACATCAAAAAGCAAAGTCGCCCAATTCTAGTTGCATAGAGAGCTGAATGCTGCCATCTAGAAAGTAACTACATCACAAAGCAAAGTCACCAAATTCTAGTTGCATAGAGAGCTGAATGCTGCCATTAACAAGATGCCTTAAGCTTCATAATGAAATCAAAAGCCTGAAAAATATAATGCAATGAACATGATATTTTAGACTATACGTTAAATTAAAACATTATTCAAACCATTTGCTTAAATTAAAACATCCCAATATCCCATAGTTGTTTGTTGGGAGCTAGAATGTACAAAAAGTAAATTGGATGAAGAAACAATCCAGGCTAAGTAGTTTCTAGGCACTCCAAAACATAAAACTCTCAATGAAAATAAAGGTCACATACATATGAAGATCTAAGGCAGCTGCACGGCCTCATTAAATATTAAATGTCATCTGACTCCATTTAAATTGCAGAAGGGCAACATTTAAACCTTTCAAAATCTTATCTTTCTGTAGTATAATCAAATAAAGTACATGCAGTTGCTTAGTGTCACCTCTTGCAAACAACCATCGTTAACAATACACAAAAACTACTCAGATCTCCAGATACAACGTTATGAAGTGCAGAAGAAATAGAGTTAAACGTAATCACAAATATGCCTATGGAACAAAGTTACAATTTTGATAGCGCATACATCAAAGCCATACCTAGAGGTTCCATTATCAGGGTTATGGCTGATCACAATTGCGTAATCCCCAGAAGCCCTGGCCATGACACCGCGATCCCCGACGTGGTGTTCGACGTTGCAAACCACAGCACCCTCGGGAATGGAACGGAGGGGAAGCACATTGCCCACCATGAGAGTCGCCTTGCGGCCGCAGTAGACGAACTGTCCAGTGTACATGCCCTCAGCGGCGATGAACAACTCCTTCTGGTGCTTGTACCGGAAAGGGTGGCGGAACACGACCTTGGCGAGCGGTGCTCCGCGGCCGGGGTCGTGGATGATCTCGGTGACGACGCCCTTGAGGTAGCCATTGCGCTCGCCGAAGTCGAGGCTCCGAAAACGGGCAGGACCCTTGCGGTGGTGCGTGTGGGCGCGGAAGACAGAGCCCGCACCCTTACGTTGTGCTCGGATAACACGACCCATGGCGGCGGCGACGGCGGAGACCGGGAAAAAGAACGGGGAAGAGAGAGGGAATTAGGGTTTCTGGAAGGGAAGGTAGTATATGTTTAGCTTATAAAGTGGGCTGGGCTGTATGAATATGGCATGTGGATTGTTTAGCTTATAAATGTTACTAATCGGCCCACACTATTTTCTGATATACTTTTTTGGGTGATGGGTATACCACACTGGCGTTCATAGCTATTAGCACTCGATTAATTCGGTGTTTAGACGAGTGACGACGAAGGAAAATCGTAATCAAAGTGATAATTCTGAAACTCAAACTCGGAACTACTAGCTCTCTTGTCTTTCAACCCAGGACACAACTAATCGTGCCAACTAACCTTGGTTTTTCTGATATTGATATTGAATGAAAACGTTTTACATATTTTTGCATTTATAAATTTACAAATTTTGATTATTATTTCCTTTTCAATGTCATTATGATAGCGATTTTATATAATTTCTGTTCAATTTGAGCATCTCTTTATTTTTAATTTAATTTCAATATGTTAAACTAATAATAGCAATTTTAACGACGAAAAAAAATTACTTTTAACTAGCATTTGAGAATAAAAACTTATATTTCTGATTTAAAAAATTATTATAATTATAAATAAAAATATTAAAGTTTACGAGTGTTTGAAATCGTATGAAAATTAAAAAATTAAAATTATTTTCTTTAGATAAAGATATACATTTTTTTTAAATCTAAATAATAATGTAAAATTCGTGTTTGCAATATATCAAGTGTTTTGTTAAAGTTAAAAATAAGGAAAAAAGATAGTGAGGCAATAATATTTTCATAATTATATTATTGACTTAGTACAAAATTAGAATTTAATAGTTGTAGTTAAGTGTTAAAATATAATTTGAGAGAGAGAGAGAGAGAGAGAGAGAGATGGCGGAAAACAAGAGTTTGCAACTAAGTTTTAAAAATGTGGTTCTACTCCCAATCTCAAACTAAGTCCGACTCTGCCATGATTCCAACTGTACATATACTTTCAATTATTAATATCGATCAACCAAATTTAATTGATTAATAGAATTATTAAGAATTATTCATTAGCAGTAAAGTCACATACGTTCGATTTTTAAATTCACCAATTTAATTATAGAAATACCGATCTAACCCTTAAAAAAAATATTAATATTACCAAACACCACCGAATTTTCTTTTGTTCAATGCTAAATGTGTTTAAAAGAGAAATAAAATAAAATTTTCACGGTATAAAAGAAAGATGATAAATGAAAAAAAAATCCCAATTGAAAAGAACTAAATTATACAAATTTGATCTATCGACGGAAGAGTTTTAATATTCTTTGTATCGAACTGTGAATTAAACTAAATTTTTGTTTACCTAAAATTATTCTAGAATCCCAATATACGCAGACATGTAATTTTACTCCATAAAAGCTGAATTTTTGGTCCATTACACCTTAGAAATAGTTACAGTCACGATTCTTTTTTTTTTCCAAGATTATATAAAGCAAAAGAACCGCAACATTGGAATGAAATCTGACACGGAGATGCATGAAGACAACAAAGTTAACAGCAAGAACACGTCAATTAAGTTCACCTCACGAAGAACATAAGTAGTTCTAGTCAACAACATGTTCATCAATACACAACAATGATTTTGTAGTAATAGTAATCTACTGAAGAGGTAGACTATTCAAGCCGCAAAAGGCCGCAGGATCTCTTCTTGAACTATGAATCTAATGAATGACTAAGATGAAAATACATATGACATTAGAATCCAAGATAGAGGAACAAGTGAAAATCTTGAGTTTCAACTTGCGGTCCGGCGTATGTATTATAATCCAAACCTTGGATGTGATCATATACTGCTTACTTGTTCTGATGTTTAGACATGAGCAGTGCCTTGCGTGAATTTTGGATCCTCGCACCGGTACTTCCCATCAGGTCCTATCCCAAAACCTTTCGGATCTGCAAAAACATTTTCGAGCAGCTGGCTTCGAGGAGGGACTGGGCTTGAATCAGCAAATTCCACTGCTTCTTCGATAATCTCATCTATCTTTTTCTCGATGCTCTTTAGCTCTGATTCGGTTACAAGGTTATTTTCAATAACGTATTTCTTCAAGGCAGTGATTGGATCCCTCACAGCATATCGAGCTTTTTCATCTGTCAATGTATAGATGGGCTTCAAAAATCAGAAATCATCAACATGAAGGGTTTCTGTCCAACTGTCTTTAAAAAAATAAAATTTGCAAACTCATTATGCAGCTAAAGAAGGCATCAGTTTGATAAACATTCTGTTATAAAACTAAGAAAACCAAGAATAGTTTTATCCATTAGTTAGTTTTGTGTAACCACAATGAGATTTTAAGAGCAAAGAATCAAGATCATATAGCAGTATTAATAACAAAATTGTAAATAATTCATGGAATTAAACAGAAAAATTAAGAAGATATAACATCAGATGCCATATTATGATATGAGATATTATGCATAAGACTGCAATGTTCATGGTTTTCAATTTAAATGGAAATTTGCACGCAGAATTGCAAGAACCATCTGTGATGTCAAAATTGGAATAAACATATCAACAAAATAACATAACAATGAAGGAACATAGAAGTGACGTCCTGCTCATTGATTAGAAAGTTTTACAATGACATTCCATCTGTCCTAGTTACAGCAGAGAAATCTCCATTCATGCTTAACGAGATTTCTCTTCAGTTCCAAAATGAAAGTGCACAAACTCTCAAACACAACTTCCTGTGAGAAATTCCACAGGAAAAAAATCAAGACATTTATGCTCCAAATATGAATCAGTAATCACAACATAAAATGTGAAAGACTACCCTTAGGATAATTGAGATTTTACTCTCCATTGGAAAATACTTTGTGGTTTTTTTCCATTATTAACAGGTGTTACTAAAAAAAAAGTTCAAGAGGTTGAAGTTTTAATCATGCAATCTATTGCAAAATATTAAAGAATATAGTGGTAGAATTAAAAACATCATTGCATCATTCTAACTTTTTAAGCAACTTTTCATTCAAGCTTACCAGGCTTTCTGAGTTCATCAGGATCAGCAAGAGAGTGACCCCTGAACCGATATGTCTCGCACTCAACAAGGGTCGGACCGTCACCTCGCCTAGCCCTTGCAATTGCTTCCTTTGCCACCTCCCGCACCTTCAGTACATCCATGCCATCCACATGTACCCCAGGCATCCCAAATGGAGGACCCTTCTTCCAAATCTCTGGGTCTGAGGTTGCTCTAAAGTGCGACATACCAATTGCCCATAAGTTATTCTCCACAACAAACACGATGGGCAGCTTCCAAAGCTGAGCCATGTTGAGACACTCAAAGAACTGGCCGTTGTTACAAGTTCCGTCACCGAAGAAGGCAAGGGTGACATCAAGGCCGCCAGGGTTTGACTCCTTGAGAACTTCATGGCGGTACTTAGCGGAGAAAGCGGCACCAGTGGCTACCGGAATGCCTTCGCCGATGAATGCAAAGCCACCAAGAAGGTTGTGCTCAGCAGAGAACATGTGCATGGAACCACCCTGGCCACGACAACATCCAGTGGCTTTGCCGAAGAGCTCTGCCATGACAGCACGGGCAGGGACTCCTTTGCTAAGGGCATGAACGTGGTCACGGTAAGTGCTGATGACAGAGTCCCGGAGCTCCAGAAGCTTGATGAATCCAGTTGAAACTGCCTCCTGGCCATTATAGAGGTGGACAAAACCGAACATCTTCCCTCTGTAGTACATCTGGGCGCACATGTCCTCAAAAGCGCGACCCAGAACCATGTCCTCATAAAGCTCCAAAGCTTCCTGTCGCGTTACTGACGCCTGCGATCAAATGTGTTAAGGGTTAATCCCCCAAAGGAATCAGCAACTGTCACAATTTTGATTATTAAGACGCTGAGAGCTCAATTACTTGCAAAATCCTACTTCGAGACTAAACTTAAGCATACCAAATTATTTTTGACAACATAATGATATGATTTGATGGAAATGTTCTTATTGAGATAGAATTTAAAAAGAAATGGTACAGTAGGCAGATAGAATCAACGTGCACTGAAAGAAAGATTCTTTTTCCTGAAATACAAAGCGCAGGAAAAAGTTTAAACCTTTGGCAACGACAAGACTGGATTTTGATCTAAGGACGATGACAATTAGAACTATTTGATGCCGGGACTGGAAATTTGTTGTCAGATTCCAGTCCGGATTGGATTTTGCGCAGAGAATGTGCAGGTAGATCAAATTTTCACTCACCGAATGGGACGGGGATGGGTTGGAAGAACCGACGTTGTTCTGGCCACCGAGGACATCAGAGGAGACGGCAAGCACCGGGCGGCCGAGGCGATGCGGCCTAGTTGTCCATGAAGAGCGCAGGACGCCGGGGGCGGGGGACGAGGCAGGGATCGCGACAGGCGACGAAGGCTTCTCCGCCGGAGATCGAGCGACAGGTGCAGCCATCAGAGTCGGGGACAGCATGTTCACGGAAGCAGCCATGGCCGACATTTCTCTCCTCCTCCTCCTCCTCCTCCTCCTCCACTTCTTCGGAGTTCGGAAGCCTCAGTGGACTGGATTAAAATGGAGATGGAGAGAGGAGCGGTAGGAGTGAAAAATAAATTTTGGGCGGAGAGAACGAGGTGGAGAGAGAGAGAGAGAGAGAGAGAGAGAGAGAGAG
>LTAE01003661.1:0-36244 GCA_001647135.1 Pontederia paniculata
AATAGTGAACTCCGAAGATCTCGTGGGAGAAGATCAGAGCGGGGACGTAGGCCAGGAGTTCGGCCGAACCTCAATAACAAACTTTGTGTTTGTTTTGTGTGTTTGTTCTCTTTACTCTCTTCTCTGCTTGTTTATATTTGCATATGTATGCTTCCGCTAACATAACACACTAAGATTAAGGCAAAGAGAGTAAAAGTTTTTAATACACCAATTCACCCCCCTCCCCTCTTGGTGCCATCCAGATCCTACAACAATTATAGTCAAATGGTTGTATTGTACATGGATCATATTAGTTTATTGTTGGATTAAAGTTCAATGCATTATCAATAAATCTACACCATTATTTGAGTCATCTTTAAAATTGAATATTTGCCATGCTCTACCACCGCTAGTCCTGCCTGGGGGCTACTGCCAATTATTTATATTTAATATGTCCAAACAATGTTGGAACTTACTATGTGAAATCGACTTGGTGAACATATTAATTGGACTATCTACATTGTCAATTTTTTTCATTGTAATATTTTTTTTAGTACGAATGAAGTGATATCTAACATCTATATATTTTGTCCTCTCATGATGCACTTAATCCTTTGTCAAGTATATTGTACTCAAGCTATCATGAGACACTATATTCTGATCCTAATGTAATCCAATCTCTCCAACTAAGCCTAATTAAATTCTTTTATTTGCAATTTTGTCAATGCTATGTATTTTGCCTTTATATTATACAACATAACTGAAGACGTTGCCTTCCAACTTATAACAAAGACCATCCAAAGTGAATACATAGCATATCATTTATCTTCTCCAATAATCATATGCAACATATCTGAATTAGAATAACTCCCTTGATATCTGTGTGGAACATTATATATGTTGGTCTAATATAATAAATGTAGAACATTTTTTGTTATAGATTAGTTAGATTCAGGTTATGTTGCAAATATTGATAGGAGAAGATAAGTGACATACTATAATTTTACTTTTTTCGACAATTCTATTTTCAATTGCAAATTGATGCTATAATCATCATCTGCATTGTCTACTATTGAGACAAAGTATATAGCACTAACACAAATTGCATGCTAAGGAAGATATCTGATATAAAGACTTAGTTTGATATATTGGAATATAATAGTATCAAGTTACAATCTATTGTGATAGTTAAAGTGTAATATTCTTGGCAAAGAAAAGTGCATCGTGAGAGAACATAAGAAATCACTAACAAATATCACAAAGATTGTCAAAATCAGTATCTTGATCATATCATAAGGAGGGTATGCAATATTGATCTCAACTGCAAGATTATATTAGGATTACAATTTGGCCATATGTAAGATCGCAACATCCGACCTATCCTACCAATTTTATTTATTTTTCTTTACATTTTTTTTTTAAATTAGAGGTATTACCCATCCATTTCCAATAAAAAAAACTCATATTGTTGTAAACTAAAATAAACTTATAATATTTTTTAAGGTGATTTATCTTTTAGTCTGATAATTAATTTATGTTTACTATTTCATATTATTTATTCTTAATTAATTTTATGAATTTATGACTTTTAACTATTATAAAGTGAAATGATTGTCACTTGATAATTGAGATATTATCTTTTATTAATTTTTTCAATCAAAATTAAGAACTAAATATAGCTTATTCATTTGAAATTTATATTAATATTTTATAATATAATTTATTAAAATATAAATACTTTTTTTACGACCATTGATCCACTCTTACAACCTTCAATCCTACAATTCTTTTACGGTCCCAGGTAAAATCTTAATTTTGACAACCTTGGATTCCCTTTCATCCATGCTAAAAAGAAGATCAACTTAAAAAATATTGGAACAACTACACTAACATGTTCATCAAGTTGGCTCTCGTTACAAGTTCCAACATCAATTGGACTTATTAAACATGGACAATGGATACTTGATAGTGTCCCATTATGAGGACTAACAAGGGTACAACTTAATAGTTACATATGTTTTGATAGTGTGTTAAATCTTAATGCAACTGAAAATCCATTTGTCTTCTAGATGTAATTAAGATGCTTGATGATAAAGATTGGATTGTACGCAAGGTCTAGTTTCCATTTTTGGGATATATTTTGTGTAGGAATTATAGTGTCGAGGGATCAACCAAAGAGAACAATGAAATTAAAAGTGATAAGGAAAGTTTGGCACAAGAATTTTAACGTAGTAAAATTCTCTTGATCAATATGAACAAGAGGAAAATATCTACAAGCAAAGGAGGCCGCCACAAAAAAAATTTACTATAAAAAAAAAGAGAATACATCATAAAAACTCTAATCCTTGTTTATAAAGGTCCGTACCGCCACATATTCCCTCTCGGCCCAACCCCTCCACTGCCACCTTATTTCTACGATCATAAAAGAATTTATATTAACATTTTATAATTATATTTTTTAAAATATAAATAATCTTTTTTATGATCCTTGATCCACTCTTACAACCTTCAATCCTACAATTCTTTTGCGATCCTAAGTAAAATCTTAATCTTGACAACCTTGGATTCCCTTTCATCCATGCTAAGAAGAAGATCAACTTAAAAAATATTGGCACAACTAAACTAACATGTTCATCAAGTTGGTTCTAGTAACAAATTCCAACATTATTTGGATTTATTAAACATGGACAATGAATAGTATCCCATTATGAGGACTAAAAAGGGTACAACTTAATAGTTACATATGTTTTGATAGTGCAATAAATCTTAATGCCTGAAAATATATATGTCTTATAGATGTAATTAAGATGCTCGAAGGTAAAGTCCCTAAACTATTTCCGCATTGACATTTTAGTCATACCGTTTGATTCTGTCAATTTGTTGTTAAATTTAAATTTTCAGATTTGTGAAATAACACTTGCACCCTTATGTAAAAGTTTAAAACAATTTTTTTTTTATCTTTCATTAACTGTTTTGATAATCTAGTAAAAGATTAGCAAAAGGGTACAAGTGTTTTAAACTTAAAAGTAATAAAAGATAAATGATCTTTCAAACTTTTATATAAGGGTAGTGTCATTTAACAAATATGAAAAATTAACTTTAACAGAAAAATGGCAGAAACAAATTAAAGTCAGGACTAAAATGTCAAAACCAGAACCGTTCACCCGTCATGGGCACGACAACTTTTTTTCATGCAGAAAACTCTACATAAAAAATTTTGAATAATAATAAATTAAGAGATATAATTAGGTACTAGTTAAGACGTGCGATATCGCTAAACCATCTTGAAAATACATCAAGACGAGAATCCTAGCATGCATTATCTATACGCAAAATTCATATCTAAGGGAAATTCTCTTAAAACATACCAAAATGTTTCTTTCTCTTCATCCCTACTTAATTGTGTTGTTGTCAACCTCCTTCAATTTTCACTAGCTTGATTTTAGAATGAGAACACAAAGGAAAAACTAATATTAAGATAAGAAAAATAAGATACCTCTTCGACAAGAGAGAAAGAGAGCAATTTTGTTATGAGTGAGAGAAGAAAATAATAATTTTTGGAAGATAATTTTGTGTCCTAAAAACTTTTATAAGAGAGTCTTAGATTTAAGATGATATTAAATCGAAATCAAATTTTATATTCAAATTGAATAGGACTTTTTTTCAATTGCAATATGGCTCACATACGAATCACACAGCATGTCATTTTTTTTCTTTTTTTATTTTGACCAAGGTTGTCAAGATCGCGATCTTGATCGTAAGATCGCACGATCTTACGATCCTACCATGGATAATCGATCTCGATCTTAAATATAAGATCGAATTCGTAGGATCGGTAGGATCGTAAGATCAAGATCGTAAGAATTTAAATAATATGAATTATAATATATTACATTATATTTATAAAACTTTATTTCTAAGCATATAAAGTTTTTAAAGTGATAAAAATTAATAACAAATGTAAAAAATATATTAAAATATGTTTAATAAATCATTAGATATATGTATATTTTAATACATATTTATTTTAAAATTATTTTTTATTTATAGGTAGGATCTTACGATCCTCGATCCGATCTTACGATCTTCGATCCTATCACCCCCTTCCGATCTTAGGTAAGATCCCGATCTTGACAATCTTGATTTTGACACAGGCGTTAAACCCGTTGTTCATGTTTGCTCAATCGCAAATCACTTGATACAAATTATAACGACCTCTATTGGATCTGTATAGTCTTATAGAAAACGTGTTAAGTTAGAGTCTGTTTGAATTAGTTTCTAAAAGTTTACAGCAAATATTATAATAAGATATTATAAAAATGTCTTATCATATATCAATAAATCAAGAAAAAAATTAATAGGGTGAACCTTCTTATTAGAGGAAGCTTAAGCTAAAAAAATTAACTCCTACCTCTTATTTTTTTAAAAAAATAACATTTTTTATCCAAAATGATTAATATTTTCCTCTAAAATAAATTGACAAATATTAAAAGAATCTTCAAAAAAGACGTCAAAATAATCAAATAATTTAAGAATACTTTGTATCCATATAAGCCTGAAATTCATCTACATATTCAACATTGAATTTATCTAAAAATTACATTCAATATTTGTTAGAATCACTGCAATAATGCCACTTGATTGGAGAAAACAAAACATAAAATTGTGTTAGTACGTCATAGACTTGTGATTTTTTGGTACATATAGACCCTGTGAATTTGGGCCAATACAATTTGGGGGTTGACATTACGTTGTATCTCGGAGCCCAAGGCAGCATTAAGCTTTAGGTATTCTTTTTACAATAAAAAATAATGTACAAATCCAATTAAGCAAGTTATAGTAAATATTTCAAAAAATAATTTCTACTAGAGTCCCTAATTATGAATTATTTTCGTATTTATCCATAAATTAGAAAATATCGATTTACTTTCCATACACTTTATCTGATTTGACACATTTCCTTTGGTCCAACGACAACATAAAATAGATAAATTAACTTTATATTAGGTTGTGTTTAATTTAACTTTTTTTTCTTAATATTTAAAAATAAGAATTTTTTTGTCAAATCAAAATATTTGTTTCATTGAATAAAAAAATATGAATAAGTTGGGGAAAATGTTATGAATATAAAGTTCTAGTGAGGTTATGCAAGTTATATTTACCAATTTAGTAGTCAAATCATTCTGATCACATAACCTGTAACACATGTATATTTACACATAACAGTTATCAAAATAATTAATTTTGAAACGGAAACAAATCCATCTATCTCAAGTCATTTTCATATTAATAAAAAATACAAGATATGATTGGTTGCATCAAAATCTACTTTTAAGATGAAAAGGAATCATACTTAATAGGACAGTGCAAATCACCCCCTCTCATTGCCTAAATAACCTCCGTATTATTTGACACATACCTACAACAAGGCAGGTAAATATCACCTCCAAAATCAACGCAAAAAATGAATGTGATGATATCGAAATTCTCATGTAGTTAGTCGGTATTAGAATATGGATCTTTATTACACCTTCCTAAACTTTAATCTAATTATCGCATTCATTGTAAATTAAAGATAAAATATTTGTGCAGTGCTTTATTTTATAGCGCAGTTCACTCTTCCTCACATTGCATACAAATATTTTAGTGTGAATATGTAATCATATGTCAACATTAATAAGTCTCTAAGAAAATATGAAAAAGAATGTGGTACTGTAAAATAAAGCGCTGCACACTTATTGACCTCGTAAATTAATTAACTTTATGATGTATTTTTATTATGTGAATATTAGGAGGATATAATTTTTTTCTAGAATATGTGGATTAAATTATTGCGTGAACATATAATTTATAGACCGTGAACTCGAATTTTAATTATTCAATATTAAACATATAATTATAAATTTATCTTTTAAAATAATGTTTTATTTAATAAAAATAAAAATAAATAGTATTATATTAAGGTGAGTGATATTACTATATATTTAATTTTAAATGGTAGAGATTTGAATTCACGTAATCTAAATAAGTTATGGGTTCACAGGAATATTAGACCATAAAATATATACCAAATATATTTGTTATTAAATATTTCCATTTGATCAGCTAAAGGAATCCTTAATGCTAAATAAAGCTTTAAAATTCTTCTAGTTAATGTGAAGGTTTGTAGTTAAAAGTTTGAATATGAAAATATGCTTAGAATGTTCAAACGTGCATGTACGCCATTGATGTTCCAGCGGAGGGATAGATCGTCAGTTTCAAGTATGCTTGTGTTACGGTCGAACTCTAATTCTTGAATACTAAAAACTATTATCTTTTACTTTTTTTTTCTTTTCTAATCTTAAGAATATAGAAATGGTTTCAGAGTAATACATGAAAGGGAAAAATATCATCCTGACCATTTGTTTAAAATTAATGATCAAATTTAATTCAATTAAAATAAGAGGACAACTAAGGCTTTATTTGATTTAACTTATAAATAATTTTTTAAAAAATATCCATATTTAATAAAAAAAAATACTTGTTAGATAATAACTTATAAGTTAAACAAAATAAGTAAGATTCCTCTGCTTATTTTTATTTTTTTTGTCTTATTATTTTAAATCAATTCTATTATTCTTTTGTCCATATATTTAATATTATTATCATATAACTTTTAAGGATTATAATTAATATTTACTTTAACAAACATCGCAACTACTTGTTGATATTGTCAACACTTTTATTTAAATATATAATTATTTATATTTTAAAATAAATTTCAACACTTAAAGTACTTATAAGCATTAGTATTTATCAGATTTTTTTTTATCAAAGAGACCCTAAATTTGATCATTGCTTTAAAATAGTTATTATCATATTTACTTAAGAGATCATTTAACACATTCTCATTTCTATTAACTCATATAAATGATCGCTAAAAAAATAATCAATTTATAAAGTATTGATGATATTATATTATAGTGTTTATAATTTAAATTATTAAACAAAAAATACTAAAATATCCTAAAAAAATAAATTTTACTAATATATTATTTTATATAAACAGAATGGTAAAATAAAAAAAAGTAAGTTTGTATGAAATATATGAATTCATATTAGCAATCATCTATAAAATAATCTTAAAAAAATATAATGTCGAATAATATTATTTTATAATAAAATTTGATTGAATAAATAATTTTATCAAAATGCATCTCATTCTAGTGGTAATATGAAAAAACACCTTTCATAGATATTATTTTTATTATCGAAATATGATAATATAGTGTGTTTTATAAATTTTTAATTAAATAAATGATAATCTATCTGAATTATCTTGTATGCCCCTAACTTCCATGGCAATAAATTATATAGGAAAAAAGAAGTTATGTCATATGTTACTAAAATAAACAATAATTCTTTCTACAAGAGATATCTGCATCCATCAGCAATTATTCCTTTTAGCAAAACTAAATTATTGGGGATGAGCCATTTATGCTCAACATATGAAAGGAATGCAAAAAATGAAAGTCGAATCTGTAGCAAGAATCCACATTACTGTTCAATAAGACAAGGACCCTGCCAATAATTTGCCATAAGTTAAATCTAAAATACCAAATGATGGTCCAACCTTCCACGCTTTCTCCTTCTAGCTGTCATGATACTAGTAGAAACAACAAAGACAAAGGCCCTCTTACATCTCTACCTAATGCCTTCAACTATTGCATCATCCATCCATGATACATCCAAATGTCTCTTCCTCAAGCTCCCTGTCCAATTCTTCCTGCAATTTAAAGAGAACACATCAGTGATCACCAAATCATGTGACCTGTCTACAATTCCATGACACAAAAATGCATCACTTGACATACAATAGCACGCAACTAGATGAGCATAACATTATATATGTAATCATCATGTCCAATTTATTTCAGCTGAAAAACTTAAACTAAGCAAATCATTGTACAATTCTATATCAAAATGTCACTAAGTGAACACATGAAAACAATCAAATTAGATGAACAATATGACAATATCTACAAGACCAACTTGCTAAGATTAGGAAGTGACATTATAAAGAGGGAGATGGTTACTTTTGTAGTATAAAATGGAATTGGAATTGGTTCCATTTTGTTCTACAAATTACAAAAAAAAATTGAAGCTTTTTACTACAGAGTTAAGTGGTAAAGTTGAATATTACTGTTCAAGAAACATAAGAATACCTTAATTTAATGCACTAAATTTATACTTGTGCTCGTAAGTGGCTTTACTGCTAAGCAAACAGCCCCTAATTTTGCCAATTCGTTTACGAATTTTACCTTTGTTTACCGCTTCACTGAGCGAGAGCAGAAAGGCGGGAGGCTTCAGCGCGAGCGCCTTCTTCGGCAGACCTCCGGCGAGGGCTGCCATGGTTGGACCGCGACGCCCGGGGCGAGTCAAGGCTCCGGCGGAGGAGCTGGCGCAGTGCGGCGATGAGATGCTCCGCGGTGTTGATGGGCGGCGCCGTGGCGCGGAAGCTCTCGGAGAAGCTCATGTGCCGACCGAGCGCCTCCTCCGTCGAGATGCGCCGCCCCGCGCGGCACATCTCGTCCTCGACGGCCTCGCCGCAGAGTCCGCAGACCCACCACCCGCTGTACCGCTCCCGCACCCTCGCCACGTACGCCGGCGTGCACTCCTCCGTCAGCCCGCAGCACTCGCACGCCGCCGACACGACCTCGGCCTTCATCTCCGCCGTCGCCGTCGCCATCGCGACCGGCGGCACGCCCACCGCCTCGCTACTCCACACCTTCGCGGACATCGATTGTGATTACTCCGAGCGACTACAAAACGCAACCTTTCGGCTCCAATCGACTCCAAAACCGAAAGATTTCCGCCGTTATGCTCGGCGAATTTAGAGCTAAACGACGATTGCAATCAGAAAAAAAAGAAACGTCCGCGAATCCAGTAAAAGATGCAACTTTGAGCGACTGGAGTCAGGACTTCTTACTACCGACTACCGCTCCTTCTCCCACACGATTCCGCCGTCTTCAACGCCCTTCGCCGCCACAACCGCCGCCGCCGAGGGCAGAGACATCTGCTAGGGGCGGAAACCCTTCACCGTGGAAATGGATCTGCCGCCTCCGTCGTCGTCGTCGTCGTCGTCGTCGCCGCAGTGAGGAACCTTATCGAACCAATGGCAGGTTCGAGTTATTGTGTGTATATATAGAGAAAGGAGAGAACAAGTCGAAGGATGCCTTTTGGAACCTTCCAGTTCTTCTCTCAATTCTTCCTCCATTGCGGAATCTTATTGTTATTTGAGTTATTATTTTTATTTACCTTTTTCCAATGTTTTATTTCTTTTTTACCTTTTAATTAAAAATAATCTCATCTAGAACTTTTATCAAGAGTCTTATTTTTTTATAATTGAAAGTATGATCCCTAAATTATCGTGAAATCAGTGATAATTAAAATAATAAATATATATGATTAAAATAGAAAAAAGAGGTATCTCTTTAACTACTTAACGGTAAAATAGAAAATATTTCTCTCCTAAATAAAAATGATATCAAATAGAAAATATACATCCATAAAAAAGGGAATATCAAATCCATTGTAAGGGTGATATGAAAACGTGCTTAAAAGAAGAAAATAGAAACATATGTTTAACTACCTGATTTTTCGTAGTCATTTCCAAAAATGAAAATTAACACATAAATAATATTTCAATTAAAAACGGCAAAATCAATTGAACGCTTTGATACCTCCGGATATATGAATTGGTAATTTGTAGTTTCAGGCTAAAGATAAGCGAAACTAATTAACATTTAAGCGTCTCTTAGCTCATCGAATCGTTTCAATTATTACTTGATGCTATGTAAGAAATGAATAATTAGAAAATATGAGAAAGTATTCGTCTTATGTGTGACTTGTTTGATATTTAATAGCGAAATATGAGGCGCATATGACTTTGGATTTATATTCCAAGGAGAACTTTATGAGGTACATTTTTGTTCCCATGCGAAAAGTTAAGACCTGCAGTGTGTGTGCGCGTGATCATTTGAGGGGATGAAAGATATGAGCTGTCTTTTTTTTTACCCATTCGGAATCTCCAATTATTAGCATCTAAATAATTTAAATTTAAATAAATAATATTTTTTTAATAAAAGTGATATTTAAGATTTAAATTTATAACTACTAATTTTTTATCTCTTAAATTCAGAACTATTAACTTTCGATTCTTCAATTTAATTTATTAATTATTTATATTAATCAAATTTGATTATGTGAACTATCTAATTGCATATGTTCTTTTATATATTTTTTTTGTTGTTTTCTTTTCTTTTTCCTCCATTTGTTGGGCGTATAGGTGCGTTTATTTGTTGATTAGCCGATTAAAATTTTAAAACGAAAAAATCTCAAAGTAAATTATAATACTCAAACTGAATTATTCCAGATGAGTACTCTTGAGGCCCATTTAGTTATAGAATAACAGGAAAATATTTAAGTATAATCAAACATCAATTCAAATAAAAAATGGTCACCTTAGTTTTTTTTAATTACTTGAAAAATCGTCAAACTGAAAGAAGAATAAATATATTCTTTCAAAAAAGCGAAATATTCATATTCCATGTTTCTTCACATTTTTAATCAGATTTCATATTTATTTTTTAACCGCATATTATTATATTTTTATTTTACATTATAATGATCAATCATCGATTATTTATTATTAAATACTTAATTACAAATTTTTATTTTTTTAGTATTCTCGTCGTATTCTGGTGTTCTAAATTATTTCAAAATTTATTTTCTAACTAAACGGGCTCTTTGGATCATTTGACATTGAATAATCATTGAGATTGAGACTTTATTTCGAAGAATAAAGTCAAAGGTAAAAGAATAAGTAATTAGATTATCGATAGATTTTTTAATGTTGAACTGAAAAATGAATTATCTCTATTCCTATGATGGCAGTGGATTAAGTTTATCCTTTTTTTTTTGCCATGCAACATAGGAAAGACAAAGACATCAATAATAAAAAAAACTAAAGAAGAACAATCTTTCTTTTATTTTTTTCTAAAAAAATATATTTCAATTTCTTTTATTCATATTATAATTTCATCATATTTAATAAAAATATTAATTTATCAACCAAACAGAAAAAGAGTATACAAAATAAAATATCATATTCTTGATATGAAAGACTAATACATCATTAATAAAAAAAATCTAAAGAAGAACAATCTTTCTTTTATTTTTTCAAAAAAAATATATTTCAATTTATTTTATTCATATTATAATATCATCACATTTAATAAAAAATTAATTTATCAACCAAACTGAAAAAGAGTATACAAAATAAATATCATATTCTTTATATTATATGTATATATATTCATTTCAGTTATATTTCAACGCCAAACAGAAAAACAGAATATTCACAATAGAATATCGTATTTTATGATTATTTATCTATACAAAGATTAACAAGATAATTCGTATTCGATGAATGAAAATTTAATTATATTAAATTTATTAGTTATGACCTTGAAAAATAAGATTTTACTCTTTCTTGGTCTATCAGACACAATATGATGGCATTAGGGATGACAAAATTAGTAACCTAATAAAGACTCTTAATTTAAGGGACTATTTGGTCTACCGGATAAAAAATGTGTATGGATAAATATTTTAAATATTGAAATTTATTTTAAAAATAATTAATATAGGCTTTCATAATAATAATAATAATAATAATAATAATAATAATAATAATAATAATAATAATAATAATGCTTGTTAAGAAAAGTACGTAATCACGACATCTTTCCTTTTGGTCTAAGGAGGTGCTTGGCTTATCGTAAAATCAAAAGTATTCGATTTATAAAATCGTTAATTGATTGAAGTAATATTATTTTACTTTTTATCATGAGTTCGAATTACTCAAATAGTAATACTCTTAAACATCAAAATTTTTGAATAGATAGTAAAAAAATTTCAAAAAGTACATACGAAAGAGGAAAAGATATCATTGAGGACATCCGTATGCAAAGGATGCATTACATCCTCTGGACAATTATTATAAAAAGAGGCTCGATTGTGTTCCTATGTCAGCATCCGACTAATTTGAAATGAGGACGAAGAGCAAAAATGATATTTCTTTGGTCAAATTGACGACTCCGAAATTCGAACTTCGGGCTACTAGCTCCCGGTCTCTCAATCCGAAAAATGTGCCACCCAACTTGATTGAAACGTGATGAATTTGAATGGCTAAGCTATTTGCAAAAGTTGAAATTATTCGCTACCAGAGGTATGTTATATCTATCATAATCTCTATTTTTTTTTGGGTCGGTAGAACCCCATCGGTTTCCAGGGTTACTAGCATCTGACTAATCCAGTGTTCGGACGGGTGCATCGAAGGTAAATCCTGACCAAAGTTGTCTCTCTGGGAATCGAACCCGGGGCTACTAGCACCCTTCCTCCCAGGGCACAGTCCGCTAACCAACTGTGCCAACCACTCTTGGTTATAATCTCTATTTGCTGGGAGGTGGATTGTCTATATTACGTGGGTTAATCATGATATCCATATTGTAAAGTGTAAATTCTCTCTCCATCACATATGTCAGATTAGTTGGACCGATGTTCGAGATATAAAATACCTTTTAAATCATGAATTGACAATTGAACCGATTTGATCCCATCAAAATTTGAGTTGAATGATTTAATTCGACGAGTTTGATCAACTCGATCAAAATTTTTATTTTAAATAATAAAGAAATTAAGTTTAACTTCTAAATTTTAAAAGAACTAAATAAGGTAAGTTGCCGTATAAGTAAGAATTGAAATTACGCCGAATTTTTATTATTATGTTAAACAAAAAAATTAATGAATCAATTAAGTATGTTAATATTTAATAATTATCCTACTATTCATCATACTATTGCAAACTTTGGACTGTAGGTTGGGGCTAGAAAAATATTATGTCACTATAATTAATAATATGTGCTACGTATTTTGATGTGTAATTTATTATTGTTCGATTTGATCGTCTGATTTGATCGGTCTCACTTAACTTGTCGAGCTATCCCGATTGAGTTTACCTTGCACGATATAATTGAAGTTAAACTTATTTAAACGTCTTCATTATAAACTAAAATTCTAATTTTGATATTTTATTTTGATATTATTTTAATATTTCTGTAAATCTATTAAGAACCTTTTGGAGTTTTTTTAATTTTATATCATCAAGAAAATAAAAGAGGGAATTTAAGATAAAACAGAAAATGGAAAAGGAAAAAGTAATAAATGATGATACTGTTAGAAAATAATAAGGATAAAGATCCTAAAGAAAAGTATTGTTATCTGCTTATTTTTTAATTGTGATGTGTTATCCTAACTATTTATAACTCTAAAACTTTCTTTACCAAATATATATATATATATATATATATATATATATATATTTTAAAAACTAACTTATAAGCCTCGCCAAATACAACCTAAGTTAANTATATATATATATATATATATATATATATATGATGCTTAGGTTATGTTTGACATCAATAGTGGATTAATAAAAAAATAACGATTTAAGAACGAATAAAGATTTATTTACGAAAAAATGATTAGATATTAGTGGTTAATGTTTAGCAATTTATTAAGATGATAATAAGAAAGTGTTTGATAAATATAGCAATACAATAAATTAATAATTATACAAACAACGTAAATGAACTCTATAAATTATTTAATTTCTCATGTTATGTACTTTTTGAAAAAATATGATTTATAATAATTAATTTGGTATAATTTTTTAACTAAATTAAACATGCTATATATTAAAAATTTATATGTCCTAATGTCAATAATATTTAAAAATTAACAAGTAGCTAACTATAGTTATATGCATAGCTAAATTATAAAAGTCTAATAAAAAGAAAGATAAATTAAATATAAAAAGTTTGACCTCTATCTTTTATTTGTCGCTCAACTTATAACTGCTAATATATAAAATAATTTATCAAGCACTTTATTATCAAAATAATAGCATTTTGACTTAATCAAATTTATAAACTTTATTTTAAACTATAATTTTTTTATTTACCAAGCACAACCTTAGTAGAAATGTTGAATACAACTTAATCCTTTAATACATAATTAATAATTAATTTTATTATCTACTATTTAATATGTATTGTATATTCAATATCTATATTAGATATAATCTAATTAGAGAATATTATTAAATTTAAATTAATTTAAATAATCATAAATTTAAATAATATCATATTTAAATAATATTAAATTTGAATAATATCATATCTTTATAAATGATAAGATTAGATTCTCTAACATATATAACAACGAAGGTGCAACTCCAATGTATCGGACGATCCAATTAATGACTCCGCTCTGAACGGACGTCTGTCTGGCCAGAGATCGATCAGCATGCAAAGGTCACTTGAACACCAAGTCCTTGTCACGCACGCAGGTGTTTGAGATCGATGGACTGCAAGACATGAAGCCATGAATAAAATGGCATGAGAAAGGAGATGACCAGATGAAGAAGAAGGTCTCTGATTTGTACATCCGAGGTCCAGACTGCATGCATGCATGTGATTACACTGTACGTACGTACGTGATGGCCTAACCTGCAAGAAGAAGGCGACTCGGGGACTTGATCACATTTGTCCCTTTCTCTGCGGCTATACACAGCTCGAAATAAGGATAGTCCAAATTTGAAATTTTACATTTCAGAATAACAATAGAATTTTAGCCAAGTCAATTTTCTATTTGATTGTTTGGTAAATATATATCAAAATAGTGTTTAGATTCTACGTCTTACTTCCACTAACTTAGAGAGCTTAGAGGATAAATGTTTATTTCCTAATATACCAATTTTCCTCCGATATAAAAGATATTTTACTTAATATTTTAATATCACATTTTATATTTTTTTAGTATTTACTTCTATATATATTCCTTCATTGACATAAATTAATTTTGATATTTTGTACATTAAATATGATTCAATATTTTATTGATAATATTATATTTTTAAAAACAATATTATTTTAAAATAATAAATAGATCACTTATTAGGTTATAATATTCTTTTGTGCACATATATATATATATATATATATATATATAAAATTTATATGTTCATAATCTATTTATATAAGTTTATAATTATTAATTAATCCAACTATTATATATTTATTAAATATTTTATTATTATGCGCTAATGTCTACTCGCTATCTATTTCATATTTAACCCTTTCAATATATTGTGGACAGAGTTTAAATATAATATATTTTTCTAACATATTAAACTTTTAGAGAAAAAATGATTAACTTACATAGACCATGTGTATCATAAAGTTTACCTGCTACGCATATACTCATAAATAATTTAATTAGAAGATTAAACTCCACAAAAATATCACTAAATATTCAGAAACATATTACCGTAAAATTTTATTTCTAACGATCTTAAGTAAAATTTCATTACTTTATACTTTCGGATAAAAAAGGAACAAAAAAGAGATGGATAAATAGTAGAATTATTCATAATTTTTGTTTAAAAATAATAATAGTAGCTTTTTAAAATTAAAATTATAAGTGATTTTGATAGCTTGTTCTATACAAAATATAAATTTCTCACTCGGCGTGGGACTCGTGCCATTCGCAATCGCAGTCAAAGCATGTACATCGGCACTTAAGACGAAAAGGACGTCTCGGAAACTAATTGGCGAAAAGCGATTGCTTTTGCCCCTTTTTTCGCAACATTTTCTTTTCTGGTGAAAGCAATGTTCACAGAATTGATGGTGGAAATTGAGTCACAATTTTTAGGGGAGAGAGATATTTCTTCTGTTCATCGCAAGTGCATGTCGACATGGAGGAAGCAAACCCCTCACAGGCTCACAATTGCACTATCTGCAACTTTTGGTTTCAGCAATTCTTGCTGGTCGCCAATTGGGACTATGATGCTTTCAGAAAGAACCTTTAATGGTTGCCACCAATTGATGTATCGATAGTACATTCTAAGCTTTCATTATAATAAAAATAAAGAGAAAAAGGAGATTTACACCTTATAATTGGCTGATAACACCAAATAATTATTTTAGGATTGAGATTAAAAAAATACAATCATATGTCAAGAGATGAACATTATGTCGTTTCACCAAATATTACAATAACAAAATGATGTTCTTGTAATATTGTTATGACATTTAGACAGAAAGTTTCGTATAAACAATATATGAGAAAAATGATG
The DNA here is from genome assembly GCA_001647135.1 of Pontederia paniculata. Taxonomy (NCBI): domain Eukaryota; kingdom Viridiplantae; phylum Streptophyta; class Magnoliopsida; order Commelinales; family Pontederiaceae; genus Pontederia; species Pontederia paniculata. The sequence continues at coordinate 16,223 of LTAE01003661.1, forward strand.
AGTACATATATATATTTGAACATGCACTTAATCTTAAAACAAAATTTGAGAAATCGCGTGAAATTTTCGAATGGACGATATTTCTAAGGAAAATTCATAATCCTCCTAAAACATTCTCTTAAATGTTTGTCTAATACTCACATGCAATAAACACTCTTAAAAGATAATAAAATTATAACTCATGATATCGTGAGAGATTAAGAAGATTTTTAGGAGAATACAAAAGGACTTTTTTCAATGAGTCAAGGATATTAGGTGTGCGTGTGTCCATGTCACGATCATTCCTGATGATTAATCAAAATCTGGATAAGTCATTCCAATTTTAATTCAGGGATAAGGTCGAGGTGTGAGAAACAAACAAAACAATACCTTCAGCCGTCGGCCCCACGATGACAACACTGGCGCATGACATCTCTATCAGTCCTTTACTTGAATGGACACTTCTTGTTAAAACCTTCACCGAAGAAACGTCTCATTCTGACTCTGCTCAGTCTGATCCAGTAAACTTTTGCATCATGAACATTTCTTATTTCTAGTAGAACCGAGGGCAACATGAACTCCGCTTCAACTCTACCAGGGACAATCTGACACGGGTTACATTCAGTAGAAATTAATGTCAAGCGTCCTGTGAACTGCCATGGAGAAATCAAACATCACACCTTCCTATTTTCTGACAACCAAAAATGAATTTTCATTTCAAGAGATAACCTGATCACTGCAGTAGCAATCTCTGTGTGATCACTAATTCAGTAACTTGCCTGATATGAGATTGCTATACCGAATTACGAATGTAATCACAATGATGGTTCCGTCGGGAGTGTTCAAAAGAAGAAAAAGATACACATTAAACCTATAGGAAAATAAGTATATAGTTTTATGTACCACAAGTCTAAAATCAACATTGTGATATATACATAGAAGGTCAGTCATTAAAATGGCCCAGATTCTTTATGACATCATTACATAATGAACCATGGGCAGGACTCTTCAAGAACTAGACCCATGGGATTCCAGTTCCCGAATCCGAAAAATATAGTATAAACGAATAAATGGCGTAATATACAAAATCCTAACATCTACGGCAACTCTCCAGAACATCGCCCACTGGTAGTGAGTGGAAGGGAAGAAAGCAGGAGACAAAAAAAATGGACATGTTGAGTTAATGCCTGAGCATTGGATAATCAATCCTTCAGCATCCAGCAGCCTTCAGGAAGTTATCAAAAGGGTTTGATGCCGGGAGCCTGTAGCACTGGGCCTGTGTATGGCACTGAGTTGCACAGAAGGTAGTGGTACTAGCTGAGACTTGGTAGGGATATGAAGTGAAATTCTGCTGGAGGAAAGGATTGCAAAACTGCAATCAAGAGAAACCAAAACAAATTAAAATATCAGTTCAAACTGCAAATTATCATAGGCAGTATAAAAATTATAAAAAATTCAATATCAGAAAAAGAATATGCCCGTGATTAGTGAATTCTAGCTATTACCCTATAGCTACACTTTTTCAAACAAAATATATTATATAATTAATGTTCAAAAGTGAAATTTCTTAATGCAAATAGAGTTATGAAGGGACACATACAACTATATGGAGAAAATACTTTTGAAAAAAAATTTGTCTGAAGAGGAATTATTTTAGACTTGTGAAGACTAAGGGTTCGAAATTGGCCTTCAAATGTGTTGTGTAACTTTGTCAGGTATGAAAAATACCTGTATTATTTTGTAGGTAGGTTTATTATGATATTTTACCCATCTTCATTTGCCGATTCAAGATGGAAGTAAACCTTAACGTGAATATTAAAGTTCGGATAGAAAACAGAAGCACTGAACCTGAGGACTGGAAAACAGCAGTTGAGCGAGGTTTTGTACCTGTTGGACATTCTCTACACCCAAGTTTGTTATCAATTTCTCTTCAGTCAGACCTTGAGAGTTGTGACTAATGAAGGATTCTTGTTTCTGTTGTGTGCTCATAAATACAGACAACTTCTGTTGTTTTCCCACTAGAAGAGCCTCACAGTGACTGGCCATTTCTTTAAATGGTACCTCAGAAGTGTTTGTCACTGATAATCTTCCAACTTGCCCTGCTGTCTCAAGAACCTGCACCAATAGATGTTTCTTAGATTGACAACATACAGTATGCAACTACTATGTGGAGAATTCTATGCATTTTCTATTCAAACACAGATGTGTAAGCTAAAAGCATAAAGGTAAGACTAAGGCATAATTCAGTCTCTTAAGATGATCATAATGTTATGATTAGATAAGACGAAGGACCTGTTTCCCATATTAGAATAATAATCCATACTATCTGACTACCTATCTTGCCTTTCTATATTGTTTTATTTATTTGATTTTTTTTTCAAAAAATGAGGTTGGCAATCTGGCAAAGTATGAAACTAACCTTCCAGAAAAAAGAACATAAATAAAAGTTAAAGCCCACTACTCCAGGGATCCAGTGAAGCAATAGCACAAGAAATCTATGTAACCATGAAGGAGAAATCATGGTTGAGGAGAAGGCAAAATCAACATCAAAGAAGGCAGTGAAAAAATAAAAGACGTTAAGGCGGAGGAAAAGCTTGTGGGCGGACGAGAGACATGAAAGAATGATCTCATGAGTCTTGATCGACCATCCATCACTACTCTTCCGTCAGCAACGACGTGCTGCCACTTGGAGAATGGCATAGATTCTATACAAGCTCCTCCCCACCACCACCCCACATCAGCATCTTTGGCCTGTCGGAGATCAGTTAGGCTTCTCCCACACCAATCACCAGCCCGCCTTCCGCCCTTCATCTCCAACGGTCATGCCATCGTATGCCTTGACTTGCTGATGTCGGCTTCAAGTCATTGAAAACCCTGTTAGTACACATATGGCCTCATCGAGAAGCTGCTCCTGACCTTCCTTCCTCTTCTCCCTTGACCCTTGCCTCAACTTCTAGCATGCGCTTGAGACCTTAGTGTGTCCTTCGTTGGCTTCTCCGGTTGTCTCAATTTTTTGAAGGATAAAAGAATGACTAGAATATCTATGTGTTTGCACATGTACGGCCAAAAAACTAAAGGAAGCATCCTTATTTATAAGCATCATAATCTTTCAAATGTACTAAGGACTTTAACACTGAAATCCTTGTCTGATCATAGCATGAATCCTGATTAAACTCAAAAGATAGAACTCATGTCGGTTTTCTTATACAACACATCTTTAAGATATCTCAACTTATGACAACTAGTTTCTAATTACCTTAGACAAATGTTTCATGTTTTTGTTTACTTGAGAATGAAAGAGAAAAATTCACAAGTTCTTAAGCATACCGATTCTAGAAGCTGATTGACAGTCAGAAGATTAGCATCCACTGACGTTTGTAATGTGGAACCAACGTTGTCATTTGCTTCGACAAAATCATCATCGACAGGAATTGTGGAAATCGCCTACAAAATTTTCTCCGAAAGTAAATGTACCATCATTATTTATCGAAACATATTATCTTTAAAACACCTTGTACCTCCTGAACTTCCAAGTTTGTTTTGGAGCTATATGCTATACGTCCAGAAAGCTCTATGAATTGAGCCCCCAGGGGACATACATCTTCAGGCGAAAAGTCATCAAGCAGTTGCTTTCTAATCGCCATCAATTCAGGCTGTATAGATAAAACAGAAGTTAGACGGCAGCAATAGTAGGTCTAAAAAATAATAGTTTACAAAAGCTGGAGACTTTTTTTCTTTTCACGGTATTTCATGACTGCTTACCTCAGTTAAATTTCCCAACTTGTTCACGATCACTGAAACCATGGCTTCTTTTGACTGATATTCCGTTAATGTTGTAACTGAAAGAGATTCTAGCGCACCGGCATCATCCTCTTTTGATCCATAAACATTTGAATTGTGATTTGATGGAGCACCCAGAGCCTGCAGTCTGCAATCTTCGATTAAACGAAGAAATGGATCCATCTGTTCGAAAATTGTTATGAAAATGTGAATTAGTTAATATGCAGTGTCAGAAGTGCAATATTGAACAAAGTAGATATTAAAGAATCTAATTGTTTCAAAATCTAGCATACTACTATTTTACATTGCATTAAATGACTTTCTTAAACACAGAAGGGTACCAAAATCCAAATACAAAATAAGGCTTGCCCTATATGGTTACAACGTGCATTTTCCTTTTGAGAGGCATAATTTACATTTTCAGAAGCTTAAAATAAATCTTCTTTTTTTAGAGCTTAAAATCAATTTTTTCGATACCATAATTCACCATGACCTTAAAAGATCCACATATTCCTTCAGGAACCATTGAGTTCCAAGATGATTTTGTTATTTGCACCTAAAGCAATTAAACCTCATGTCCCTTTCTTTGTTTATAACAAGAGAGATGATAAAATTAAAGCCACAAGAGGTTGTAATATATTTTCACATGCAGGTAAGGAAACTTGGAGTTCTGTTCATCAAACACTATCATTCCATATTAAGCTAATGCAAGATAATTTGATTTAATAAACTTATTAATGAGAATCCACTATAAGCTCATTTTTGAGAATGTTTAGCATATGAAGATGCAAAAGGATTCTTGGATCTTCAACAATGGATCATAGAATTTGTCTTCTGATACATTGTTAATTTACCACAAGTCTATCCAACAATTTTCACAAGATCCTTATATTGATCATTGGTTATCATTAGGACAAACTAGAATACTCATAAAGTGGCAAAGAATCCAAGGGAACAGACAACATTATCTCTTGCTCCAGCACAATCAAGTATATTCAGACACAGGAATTATAAAAAAACATGAAAAAGGCAGAACTAGTCTTAACTAGTAGACCAACTTTAGCAAGACAACAAAAATTAGATTAGTTCCATAAGAAAAAAAGAATTAATCTGCTTACAATTTTGTCTGTGAGTGATGACCTGGCAATTTGAATAAGAGGTGCAATACTGAAAGCTTTTGAAGAAAAAACAATCATTGAAGTTGCCAGTGTAAAGAGAGATCGGCGACGTGAGGGTGGCAAATTACCTGCCAAGTTCAAGGTAGCATAAAAGATTGAACTACTCTTTGATAAACAGAAACATCAAGCAACGAGGTGAAACTTTATCTTGAACGTAAAACCCTACGATGCCAAAACTAAATACAAATACATTCCTCAACATGAATAACCTTACCTCCTTTGGATCCACAAATATACAAGGAAATTATCAAATCATTAATTTAGTCCAAAAAACTTAGCCTTGAACCTCATCGACTTGTTCAATAGCACATTTGATAAAATTGATACATTTGTAAATTTTCTACATTTACAAGAATCATAATTAAGAGGAAATATTGTTTTCAGAATAGATTAGGAGGAGATAATTACTTAACATTTGTTTTCAGAATAGATTACTTGGCATTTGTTTTCAGAATAGATTAGGAGGAAATAATTACTTGACATGATGTGACCAGATGAGAAGAAAAAACTCCAATTCAGAATTATAAAATAAATAATATGAACCTCAAAGAAAGCAGATAAGTATTTACATAATTGACTGCTAGATATACCTCCATTTCTAAGTGAAATTTTCCTTAATGAAAAAGCAAGTTGAAAGCTCCGAGTCAAGACATCATGGGCTGATTCCTGAGAAGTTTAAAGAGTATTTGATTAGCGTAATGGTAAGCCTCAAAATATGACTTATGCCTCCAACTTTTAAATTAAAATAGTGAAATCTGGAGATAATTAAGTGATACTATGATATTTGAAAGAAAAAATAAAGCACAAAACATCTTCATCAGAATAAGATCTCCAATAAAATGCAAATGCTGAAAGGTGTAGATCAACTTTTGAATAAAGTCAACTTCCTCAAATGCACCTAGTTGACTGTTACCTTTGCATGAAATGCTACAATCTGTCTTTTCATTTTTTTGGGAAAAAGATCTGAACATTCAAGCTAAATATATTTTACCTTAGCTCGAGAAAATATCAGTATCAAACTATAAGTATTAGCAATTGCTTCGAAATTTTCTGGAGTATTTTCAGGTGACATTGCCTGAGCCCAGATAGAAGAAAACAAAAGAGATATTTGCCAGTTGCTCAACCTGAGAGTTGTTGGTTCCTGAAGCATAGCATATTTACAAGAGTCAAGGATCTTTCTTTAATGAAAAATGGAGACCCTACTGCTACAGAATCTCCAAATGAACTTTCCACATAGGCTTGATCATAATATCAAAGATATATGAACTTTACCATGTCCTTGTTGAGACTTGATGAATTTGTATCCTCAGTTGACGATGACGAAGTGTTAGTTATACTATGAATCCGGCTTTGGGACGAGAGCAACGTAGGTGGTTTTGCATCATTGCTGCCAGTGCCTAGTGCATCACCACTAAAGGAAGCTCTATCCATGCGTTCTTGAAATCCAGTTTCACGAAAAGAAAACATTTCTTTTCTCAACTTTCCGAAAAGAGCAGCAGAAGAAGAAAACACAGAGACAGTTCTTGAGAGTGTCCTATGAAGATCAACATTCTGTATTGATTCTTCATTAGCTGAAGGACGGGGAGAAACAGAAGATGGAACAAGAACGACTGAGAAGACACGATGTGCTCCCAGATGTATTTCCCGATCAGGGTGCACCATAAGCAAAAGCAATTGATGAAACAATGATTCAGGAAATGCCTGCAAGATATCGAGGCCACACAACCAAAATTAAACATAAGCTACATAAAATATGAAGTCCCAAAAGAGCATGCTTATGAATACTCACCTTATTCTGGTATGATAAGTTTGGCAACGATGCAATTATTTGGGCAGTCCGGTATATTGTGGAGATAGTTGGCCTTGCTATTGAAGTATTTGTTGATATACTCTCTAGCATTGTGGCCATCATATCTAGAAGAGGACCTGCATCGCCAACCTGGAAAAATGAAAGCAATAATATTTTAATATTTCTGAAAAAAAAATGGCTCAAACCACTATTTCAAACTGGAAGCATTTAAATCTTTCAACATTCAAGTTAGAATTAGGTTCGATGGTGGAATGTTTTTTAAAGAATAGTGGTTTCAGTAAATGATTAAAAATTAGTAACAAAGAACCTGACCTTCTTAGATAGCTGGATGAGACATTCATCTACAGCTTTTGTATATCTGTTGTTCCATTTAACTGTGTCCTCAGCTACTTGTGCATTACTCTGTATGCACTGCATGTTTTTGCGCATCTGCCTCACAAGGTCCGTTATAGCACCGATAATGGGTACAGATGTTTGGCTTTTTGATTGTTCAGCAAGACAAGTAGTGATCTGAATAATGCTTATCTGTATTTCAGGCTGTTTTAGGACAGCCTTGTGTTCCAGATGTTTGATTAACATCGATAACAATAAATGAGTGTTTTGTTCTGCAAAATAGGATAGTGAAGATAAATATTAATAGATATCTTTGTAATAAGGAACAGCAACAGTTGAAACATTTTGATCTCGTTTTAAAGACTGTGTGGGATAATATGATGAACAAGAGAAAGAAAAGGACTAAAAGAAAGAGTGCATACCATATTTTTCCATTACAATTTGCATTTCCAGCAGGACACAGAGAGCAAGTCCATTGTCAGGTGACCATGAATCATTGTTATCAAAAAACCGAAACAAAGACTCCAAAACACGTCGAACTGTGGTTGCTTCCCGAGCTAACTTTGCCATGTTATGGACACAGATCCTTGACCAAAAGTTGGGGTTCTTTGTTTCTTCCCTGTTGAAAAACCACAACAACATGCATGACATATGTTAGAGCCAAAAAGGCAACCTTGAAACAGTAGCTCTGATGTGTCGTCTTACGTAGCTGGACTTGTTTCACCCCTATCATTTACAATATCTTTCCAAGAGGGTACTCTTGTTACAGCATCTGCTGAAGACTGCAAATGACCCTCAGCTTTAAGGACTTCTTGCACCCAATTGCTTTGAGAATCTTGTTGGCTGTCGCTAACATCATCAGATTTCTTATAGGAGATCTCATAATTTTCCACTATTGTTGAAACAACCTACATCGAGTATTACAGGACAGCAAGTGAATCAAGTGATCCTAAATAAAGCATTTGTTGCTTGAAAGTGAAAAGAAAAGAGTGATCCTAGAAAAGTATACAAGAAAATGTGTCACTAGCAAGAAGGTCGATTGACATCATAAGTATTGCCAAGGCAGATAAAAGTAATTCAAACACTCTTGAATAACTGCTTCTAACCAAGTTCATAATGAGAAAAATGTAAGGGTGTGTTTGGTTGACGGAATATAATATTCCTTGGAACGATGACATTCCATGGAATGTGATTCTACGGAATCATATTCCTAGGAATCTAATGAGGTCGAAATATATTAAGAATAAACTTGATTTTATAATTTATATGAAAAAAAAAATTAGAGGAGTGATGATAATATTATATGAGAGAAAGTGAAAAAAAAGTGAAATATTAGAGGAGAAAATGAAAAAAAATAAGGGGATAGAAAGTTATGATCTTAAAGGAAAGACAAGAAAAAGATTATAGAGGAGAGAAAATAAGTATACTAGAAAAGATGAAAAATTGAAGAGAGAAAGTTCTGAAATTATAGGAGAGAGAAACAAGTACATTTGAGGAGAGAAAAAATGTGATATTATAGGAGAGACTGATAAAATTGGAGAAAAAAAAGTTATGATATTAGATTATAGGAGAAAGAAAGTGAAATATTAGAAAGTGTGATATTATACATGAGAAAAATGAAAAAAAAATAGAGGAGAGAGAAAGTTATGAGATTAGATTATAGGAGAGAGAAAGCGATATATTACATGAGAGAGAAAATGAGAAAAATGGAGAGGAAAAGTGAAATATTATAGGGGAGAGAATAAAGTATTACATGAGAGAGAAGATATTATAGGAGAGAGAAAGTGTGATTTTATATATGAGAAAAATGAAAAAAAATATAGCAGAGAGAAAGTTACGAGCTTAGATTATATTAGAGAGAAAGTAAAATATTATAGGAGAGAAAGTGAGATATTACATGAGAGAAAATAAAAAAAATGGAGAAAGTAAAATATTATAGGAGAGAGAAATTGGGATATTACAAAAGACAAAAAAATATGAAAATTGGAGGTGAGAGAAAGTTATGAGATTATATTATATGAGAGAAAAAGTGAAATATTATAGGAGAGAGAAAATGAGATATTATATGAAAGAGAAAATGAGAAAATTGGAGAGAGAAAGTAAAATATTATAGGAAAGATAAAGTAGGATATTACAAAATAGGAAAAATGAGAAAATTGGAGGAGAGGGAAAGTGAGTTATTGGAGTGAAAATTAAATATTATATGAGAGAAAATGATGAGATTGAAAGAAAAAGAAACCAGAGGAGTGAGAAAATTATAATATTGGAGAAAAAAGAAGGGAGAAATTATAGATGAGGAAATGTTGATATTAGAAGAGAGAGCGAAAGTGAGAAGTTCGTGAAATTTTATTTTCTTAAAGGCTATAATTTCTTTTTCAAAAAAGATCTCAATTTGTAATGCATGGTAATCTAATATTACCACATTTTTTTAGAAGGAATGAGACTCCTTTTATTTGGTGGAATATCATTACAAGGGGAATGTATGATTCCCAAATAGATTATTAAGTTAATCAATCCAAACATAGGTATATAGCATTCCTATATGCATTCCAAGGAATGTTACAAAGATAGCGCCAACCAAACGCACCCTAACAGTATTTGGAAAGTTAAACTTGAATATCTCAAGTTCACATGATACAGTCACAAGCAAATGATTCAGAAAGCCATCTGTCATTAACTCAGGGCATAAAAACTGCATTTTATGTACCATAACAACCCCACATTTTAACCTAACGAAATGGAATTCAATTTTCCTGATGTGAATGGCAAAGGCAGAATGGTTAATAGTTATTTACAAAATTATAGTAATGTTCAATTAAGTTGAACTTAAATTTCGACTGCTAACAATTCAATGCATTCAAGAAATACTGCTGACGAAGACAAACTTACATTGTCAAATTCTGTAGATATGTGGGAGTATTCACCCATAAACCAAATCTGCAGTGACCAATAAAATGAATGAGCAACCCCTATAAATAGTAGTATTCGTTTCAAAGGGTACATGTGGTCAAAAGAGTCCAAACAAAAAAATGAAGAAGCAGATGTAATGAAACGAGACTTAAAGAAGAAATACTCGATAGACCCAGCAAAGAGTTAGAAGGATAATAATCATAATTCATGTCCTTTTTTCATCTCTATAATTAACAATCATTTGTCCTCATTCATGAAAATATCTAAATTAAGAATGTACAAGGCAACACTATGATAGATGGTGCAATTTGCATTTATAGTATGAAAAGAAGTTATTTTCTAAGAGAAAAATCAAAACTTTGCATAGATATCAAGGATATGTTTCCAATATGACTATGTGAGACAAGGCATCCATAGCACAATCATGGATTTAGCAAATGAGTTACATGCGCTAAAGATTATTTCGAAATAGAAATTGTAATTAGTAACTGATGCGAATAGCAGACTCCACAGCATGAGAATAAAAGTAATAAATTAATAAGCGGCAATATAACTTCAATACAAATCCCATGGTAGATCCAGTGGTTTCATTAACCATGATTTTACACTTGGATAAGCAAGGAAGGAAAATAGATTTTTGGAACTTCAGATGAAATCTGTGAGGTATATATATTTTATCTTTGGACATCATACTGTATAGTGTTTTTTGGCCTCATTGTATATTTAATACACTTGGATAAGCAAAGAAGGAAAATAGATGTTTGGAACTTCAGATGAAATCTGTGAGGTATATGTTTTATCTTGGACACCATATTTTATAGTGTTTTTTGGCCTCATTTGTCTATTCCCATTATTTAATTAATATAGCAGGATGGCTATGACAATCGAATAGTCATTCCTTTCAACATCCAAAAGGAAAAGGATAGAGAAATGGAACACATTGGTTCTTGACATTACACACTACCGACATTTATTAATGCCAAGTTTGGATGCTACATTTAATGGTATGACACTCTTTACTAATATAGCATTTAAAATTGAAATGTGATAAGCTATTATTAACGACAACCAAATGCATATTAATAACGACAGCAAAATAGTTGAACCTCATTCATAAAGGCCGCTATCCATGTGACGAAAATAAAGAGAAATCATATAAACTGGCAAGCTACTTGATAAACAGAAACAATGTAGTTTAGACTCATCCTTATGCAAATTTCGTCAGAATATGAAGTCCCAAATTATTAGAAAATAACATCTCCATAAAATATATTTATATATAATGGGACTGCAAGGAAATTATTCATGACTGTTAAGATTTCCGGACTGCTAAGACTCCCTTTAAATTGCATTGAAATTATAGATCAATTGGGGCCTATGGAATTATCCACCCTCTTATTTGTCATGATTATGCTTATTTACATTTAAGGTTACATGGTTGAAATATAACAGAGCACTGATAGTTAGAATGCAGTCGGAAACATTATTACATAATTGAAAGGGTGAAATTTGGCCCTCACCTATAATTAACAATACACTGGAGACGTAATGTATAAAGAGCGGACTTCTCTAAAAAAAAGGCCACATTATTGAGTTTAGAGTAGAGTGGTTTTCTCCAAATATGCAGTGAAAATATATATTTACCCTGATGAAATAATATCAGGTTTTGGCCATACTTAAAATGATGCCAACATTTTCATTTTGGCACTTTCATCTGATGAGAGACAACTTTCTTCGCCACTGTATATTTGGGGCCATAATACAACAACAACAACAAAGCCTTATCCCACTAGGTGGGGTCGGCTACATGGATCATACGACGTCATTGCGATCTATCATTTGGGGCCATAATATAATGAATAATTTAATCTGGGATTTTTTCGAAGTCACTCAGCAGATCACATGATTCCTATTTCTTTTTAAGCATTACTATGTAAACTACTGAAAACTGACACTAATAAGGGATGGCAAGATTCATTCTAATAGAGTCCTCAGTCTGCAGTTTATAACTACTCCAAGATCATGGAAATGAATTAACCTTGGTTATGTTCTTGCTAGCAGGATTTTTCTTTTTCAAAAGAAAAAAAACATTACTCTGAAAAAAGAAAGAAAAAAATGATTTAACCAGCACAGTTGTAAAAAGCCACAGATACATAATGGTTGAGTAGATGCAAAATAAAAGGTGAGTGCCTTTTCTAATAAGTGTCATCCCAAAGGTAGCAAGATGGAAAAGTAAACCTATTTGCTTCAACGTGTGTAATCAAACATTGCATGCATAAAGAATTCTTTTATTGCTCCCATAAGTTCCAATAAATAGTGCAAAGGATTTTTCTAAGTGATGCTTCAAATTATCAGTTGAGAACACTTCGGCGATCATGTCAATTTTTTTCAACATGAATAAACTCACTTTTAATTCTTAAATAACATGATTCTTCCAAGGAATAAAATGACATAACTAAGACAAAATCATTTATGCATGGACCCAAGAAAAATGAATTATCACACTTCAAAACAATGCATCCCATGGTTGAGAAGTGAACGGACTGCCGGGCATCTAAATCGGAGTTCCTAAAGTTCAGGACTTTCTTAGAAACAAAAAATTACTTCAGAAAGCAAACTTTGAGTAATCAAAATTAAAGGAACAGGCCTGAAGTAATACCCTGCCCACACGCCACCCCCTTTCTCCACACATCACCACATACAAAAAAAAACTGAAATACCAAGTTTACTTCACAATATTTACATCAGATCCATGGGGTGCTATTGGCAATCCTCTTAAGTCCTAAAGAGTGTAATAAATCCAAGTAATGCATGAAATTGTAAAATGAATCATTAAAATGTCAATGCTTAAAAGATTACCAAGGAAGAAAAGGCTCGCAAAGCAGCTGCCCGCAGATTTCGTGAGTTCTCATCCTGACCCATATCCTGAGCAAGCTGGCAGAGTTTTGGAACAAGGCCTTCCAAATTGAACATATATGTGCCATCAATCTAAAGTAGAACATTGAACAATATGAACTTGGCAGGTACTTGTTACTTAATGCAAGTCCTCAGATCCAGTTAGGAACAAAAAACCAACCTGACAGTTTACAAAATCAAAAAGTGCGTGGCACCCTACAGCACACATTTCATTCTGTCTTGTTTGCTCAACAAGAGTGCATATGATGGTCAATAAACTGCTAGCAAACAGAGGCCTGCAACAGGGATAAGAGCAATTATTACTGAGGTAAAGATCACAACTTTTTTAATACATAATCAGAAGCTTTCCGGATAGTCATTGCAAAGAAAGGTATGACAGTAGTATATAATCTTTTTCCTCGTTCTAACCTCTATGATAAAGTAATGAGCAGAAAGTTAGTCTTCTGGGAATTTTATAAGGAACATCATGGAAAGGAAAAAGCATTTTGAGCCATAGATAGTTGATTGTAGCTATATTATGGCTGACGAGATCAGAAAAGGAGTCAAAATTTATTCACCCACTTGTGCATGAAGATAGAGACAACAACATATAACATAAAAATTAATCCATTTGCATGTTCAGACTCACATATGGCATGCCAATGATGAGGTTATGTCATGGTGATTTACACCTTTTCCAATAGGGGAAGTTCCACATAAAGGCTAACCTTGAAATTCTTCCAAACGTCAGTATTTTTTCAGAAGGGAAAGGATGGCAACCGAGTTTGTATAGCCATCCAATTTGTGTTAAAACAGAAACTATAAAATGAACAATTGTGAATTCCACAAAAGTGCAACCAAAGCTCAAGTAGATGTGGATAACCCCCAAAATATGTTGCCCAGATTCCACTCTTTCAACAAAAAATGAGATGCGTACAATGTTCTCTGTGTAGTCTCTCTCTTCACCAAAATGATATGGTCACATTGTAATCAGACGACCATGTGATGGCCAAAGAAATCAGCCTTAGCGCCTCCAACCCTGGCTACGATGTGACCCAAGTGCTCTAAGCGAACTCCAAAAAGTCTCCACGGCTGAACGTCTAAGTAAAATTTTGTTCTACTAGTTATGATTTTCCATGAGGTTGCATCTCAGTGAGAAAACTATCATACGATATCAAGGATCTATACTTGATTTGTGAAGGTGCAGTCGCCTCCATGAACCTTAACCATGTTTCTTTTGTTCACACATTGAGGCCCAGTTCTTGAGAACTTTCAAATTAACAATCATAGATGTATATTCTTGGCGTACATATGTAGGAGATGAGTGAACATAAAGCTACAAATCCTGAGTTTATGCATCGATATGTCTTTGTTATTACTGCAACTATGCTAATATGTAGGTTGATATAAGATTGAATTAAATTGTGCCATCAAGGATAAGACATGGTTGCAGCTACACTAGCTTAATTGTAGGCATTCCTGTCAAGGAAATATATGAAACATCAACTACCAAACAGATAAATAGTATTATATAAGGAAATGTGTTGAAAAGAATTATTGAACTGATAGTTGATATGGCCTAAGAGAAAAATAACAATTAGAAGTAAGCAGAAAACAAATTTCTTTTAGATAGACACTCACATTTGGTCCTTGCAAGAGGTTAATAATTTCAAGTAAATGCGCATGACTACTTTTACTGTGCCAAAGTGCTCGATCCTCAGTTCCTTATAGCATCTTTGTTCCAAGTAAGTTGTAATCTGATTGAAGTTTCAGGTGCAAATATTAATTTTTTCAACAAAGAGCAAAAAATATTGGATGCAAAAAACTCAAAACTATGCAGAAATTTACTGCTATTATCACCAACATGATCACTGAACAATTAGCATAAATACTTCAAGTGAGAAATGAGCATAATAAAACAATTAGTATTAAAAAAACCTCATGTGCAAGGACTAAGCAACACTTCTGCATTTTCTCAAGAAAGAAAAAGGCTGACTAGTCCAACAAAAAATGAAGACAAATAAGCAGTTATTATAAGAAAGTATGAGTGTTCGACAAGTGTAAAATCAAAGATGATAGGGTTGAGGAACTACACTTATTAACAAAATTTGACTTTTGGAAGATCTAATCAATGAAGCATAGCATATTAATCTTCTGTGAGGAAGAAGCAAGCATAGGTCATTTGTTCTTCCTAAACAATTTTTTTTAGGGAACCTTCCTAAACAAATTGCAATCTTGTCTAAGAAAAAAACGGAGGAAAGAAGATTTTCATAAAAAAGAACTCATAGGAAAAACTTATAAAACAAGAGCTAAGAGGAAAGTACTATGAAGCTAAGTGATTGGACAGATTAGGAAACTATGTCCTCCGAACAAATTACTCTTACAACAAAAATCATAAACCCACATGGAAATTGGTTAATGAGACCACAGAAAAGATAATCTTAATTTGATAGAAAATATAATTTACACGGGGAACAGTGAAGAAAGAATCTCAATAGATGGATAACTAAATCACCTTGGGAATACGCAATGGATTTCTAGAAACATATTCACAAAGCTTTCCAATTTTACGATCATTTGGCTCTTCATCCTGTACATGATAAGTATTTCTTTTAGGAAGCACGAAAAGAAAGTACTTTTGTAAGCATCCGTATCACACAAAGCAGTTCGTCGCTATTTTTAGGGGACAAATGAACAGTTTTGCATCCTATCAGAAAAATATGAACAGACTTACAGCTACAGAATAAGGAATTGATACTGATGTTACTTGCAAAAATATCAAACAACTGCAAGAATGAAGACACTGGCTAGCTATCAGTAGAACTTTACTGGCAGAAACTGCCAAAAAAAAATTGTGATAAGCTAACATCAATTAAGTGAAAAGGCTTAAATCCATGTCCAGGATGCACCATCTTTGCATTTTCTGTACCTCCTTCTTCACTGATAAAGAAAGAAAAAAGGTATATAACACCACATGAAAAAGAATCCCAACTTGTGCACCAGCATGTATATGAAACGTACACCTAGCATATAATGCATGCTACACGACCAAAGAAGGAAGCATACGTGGTCTTTAAACAGGATGGCCCATAAGAAGTAAACAAAGGTTTTGATAAATGAATAGCTCATTTTTCTTTGAGAAGATAGAAAATGAATATGACAAAGCATTGCCTTCTTTCTTGTGGCAATACTTAGGACAACCATTGTCCTCAACTTCAAACATATGTGTGCAAACTCCAGCTTTATAACCTATACGTTGAATTATGAAAGACCACAGGAATTTGCATGTGAAGTGATTCCTAAACGCAAGCAACTTCATAATAGAATATGTCACTTCAGCAACACATAAGAAACACATTAACTTATCATAAGTTGTCAGCAACTCCTCTTCAAACAAGTAAAATAAAGAAAAAGTGGATCAGTAAGAAAATTTAATATAACCTGAGACCGAGGGAAGATGTCAGACAGAATCTGCTTATATCGCTTCACAGGGTGCCGCGACCTTGTCCGCAAAGAAGGGCAAACCACACACAGGGTATCACAGATGGGCAATACTTTCCTTGACATCATCCCCATTTCCAAGCATAGGTTGAAACAGCAGAATGAATCAGGGTGTTCTGAGACTCAGATGTTATCCTACAATGTCAACACATTACCACCAAAACTCAGATATCGCGGCTTATTGCATTTGGAGTTGAATTCAGTTCTGCAACTTAACAGCCAATTAAATAAGGTATCGAGCGTATAGCAATTTCCTATATTGAGAACAAATATATATATCTAAAAACTTGCAATAATTGTTATCAAGGAAACTTTGGAATCCTAATGTGCATATCTCCATGATGATTTCAAGACTGTGAAACAATAAAAGAGTGTTAGGTAGCATTGACCACTCCGGCACTCCGTGTAACTTAAGGTCAAACCAACCAAAAGAGATCAATTATGAGGATTACAAAAAACTGAAGAAGGGGAAACCATCATTATTGTGAATTGGCACAGCAAGATGATTCGAACACTTCGAATTAACAAACCAAGCAATAGATCGCATTGACCACCACTCCACGTAACTAATGGTCAAAGCAAAGCCGATCAAATTAATCTAATTCTCCCCTCATTTCCAAACTCCGAAAGGATACACAGAACTCAAGAGAGCAATAATTGAACACGCGCGGAAGAGATGGGCGGGAAAGCGATCACCGCCGGTATCAAGGGAGCTTCACCTCGGGGGAACGGCCGGCGAGGGCCAGGGGATCGAGACACCTCCCGTATCACTCTCGCCGCCGGCGACGACGACGACGACGACGACGTCGACGTTGACAACCGAGCCCTCGCGCGTCGCTTCCTCTCTTTCTCTCTCCCTCTGCCTCTCGATCTCGTGTCCTCCGAACCAGCGAGTGGCGCGGAGAAAAAAAAGCTGGTGGGGAACGAAGGAGGAGGGGAGAGAGAGAGCGCGTTGGGAGGGGGCTTTAAAAAGGGGGAGATGGGGAGTAAATTTGGGAAGACGAAGTGCGCTTGCCATATTTGTTGGTTGGTCTCTTTTGGCGAATGGCCGATGGAGTGGTTTTGGGGTCCGTCAACGAAACGAGAGAGAGAGAGAGAGAGAGAGAGAGAGAGAGAGAGAGAGAGAGAGAACATGCAACGCACGCTCGCTTTTTGCTTCTAACCGAATGATACAATGGACCTCTTTTGCGATTATTTTTTTCCCTCGCGCTCTTAATTTGCTTAGCTGGCAGAAGGTTACGTGTCACAAGAGTGAGATCAACAACCGTAGATTGGGTCCGATAATAATATATTAATATCAGAATCAAATTTGGGAAATATTAAAACCATTAAAATTTTAATACTCTAACTCTTATATTGAATTAGATAAATAAATATTATTATCATTTAAAACTTTAACGAGTGTGTAAATTATTTTGTGCTTATATATTAATGCGACGCAAGCACATACCCAAGAACAAAAGTTAAGTGGTGAAAATATATAGACGTAAATTACTAAAGATTACGAGGGACCCAAATATATAAAGAAATATTATTAAAAAATATTATTGAGATTTAAATTTTAAATCTTAAAATTTGAATTAAAATCATTTATCTATTAAAATAATTAGACTATTATATTATATTATCTATTATATTATTAGTATATACGCATATATAATTTATACATCGAAAAATTATATTTATATGTGGGGTCTGCTCCTGATGTGACATAAATAATTAGTCGTTCATCCAAAATTAAACTTTACATTTTTACTCAAAAATTTAATACTTCTAACAAATTTGATCTCGATCGTTTCCAAAACTAATTTGCATAGAGACATTAAATCCATCGTTTAATTTTGAATTTTTTTATTAGAAAAGAGACTCATGGCTTAATAAAGAAATTAAATAAATGAATGCATATTAGCATTAAAACAGAACTAAAGATCTCTTTATTCACAAGTGTCAACCCTTATTCTCCGTTTATTTTAGTTAAATTAAATATTACATATCCCACTTGGTTTCACTTATTTTTTTGGTAATCGTTCGAACTCCTAACATCTCAATATCCGGAGTCGAGATAAAAAATAAAATAATATTTCTCTAACAAATTGATAATTTAATTTTAAATTTCGAATAATCAAATTTAATTTATTTTAATTACAATTTTTTGCCGGCTTATATTATTTTAATAAGAAAATTAATAGAATGAATTTATTAGATAATAAAGATGATTTTAATGCAATAAAACATTATCTTGAGATTAGCACACTTTTTATGAAATGATAACAAAGACACTCAAGGGATAAAATTAGCAAATAATTTGCACGGTATAATATTATTATATGTACTGAGTTAGGCTCAGTCGAGAGACAAATTCAAATAATTCAACTCTGAGCCCGATGTTGACCGAGTTTTATGAAGAGAAATGATACATCTTGGTTGAGACGTCTTGGTCTATGTCGTCCGCCGCTCTACACCCAAGTAAGCGCGGAAAGGAACATGCGGCTGGACACTAAATGTCACTAATTTCCGATTGGAGTTCAAAGTGTAGCTACCGATCTAAGCCATAATGATTTGATTAAGGGTTTAATGGTGTTGTCCCCTACTTAAGTAGGGGACAACTTATGGCCTAAATTTGTATTGGTAGGATTCAAGATCCACGGATATGAAGAGAGCACGTGAACCCATGTTAAAAGTTGTCCGGTTCACTAAAAGAAATTAAACCGGACGGGTTCAGATTCACGGCTGAAACTTATAGACGTGCATTTCTCTTTCCTCACAAGGAGCAGGAGCGATCTAGGGCACGCCAACCATTTCTCTTCGCCGCCGTCTCCGCTGCCCGCCTCGCCCTGACCTCAACATCGCCGTCGCTGCTGCCCGACTTCGCCCAGACCTCAACGTCGTCGCCGTCGCTGCTGCCCTAGGTCGCGTCTTCCGTGTCCGCTGCCCACCTCAACGCTGATGTCGTGCTCGTCACATCCTGCTTGTGCCCAGGTTTGTCTGCCCTGCTGCCCGCCTCTGATTCACTGGTGCCATGCATCCATGTTGATTTCTGATGTTGATTTCTTTCCCAAATTTTTTGATCTCTTCGTGTTTGATCTTTCCCCGCTGTCCCCTCTGATTTTTCTTCTGTTGCAGTGCATTTTTTTTTCCGTTGCCGTGCATAATTTTTTTTCTGTCGTCAAATGATGTACCATTCTCTTACAGCCTCTTTTGTAGATCAGTCGGGCCAAAAACGATGCCCGGAGTAAAGACGACACCTTCCGGAAGGTTAGCACGGCGTTAACAAAACAAGAGCACACTGAACAAGAATGATCGGAGTTGTCACATGCAAAGCAGTTCACTCGCATCCCTCTCGTGGGTCCCTTGTAACTAACAGCTCCTAATATTAAGCCATGTATTATGTCTTCATCCTGTCACTGTTAGGCTATATAATGATGTAACTCTGATCAATAATAATCATCGAGAATCATATAAGTGTCAAGAGTTTTTATGGTATCAGAGCCAATACGATTCCTCACCATGACTTCCCCAAATGATTCCTCCTCTTCCTCATCTAACGCTGCTGTGACCACCACTGAACCATCTCTTCATCCTGCTCTTCCAGCACCACAAGCGCAACATCTGCTGTCTCTGAAACTAAAACCCATG
>LTAE01003662.1:20705-36220 GCA_001647135.1 Pontederia paniculata
AATATATCACTACCTAGACCTAATTATTAAATTATATAATGCATGATAATTATATAAATATATTAAATATATCAATAAAATTAGTTAAAGAATTAATTAAAAATAAATACAGGAAAACAAATAATGTATTAAAATATAAAATAAATTATGTCAACATTGATTCTAATAACTAAAAAAATATAGAACTTTTCTGAAAGTAATAACTAAAATAACTAAAACAAAAATATAAAGAAAATAATAAAATTTATTATACGATTGGAAGATATTGATGAACTAAATTTAAGAGAAAGAAGAGTGAAAAATGTAAAATTATTTTAGAAGATTTAAAAAATAGATAATACATTAGGAAAAAAAATAGTAAGCAAAGTAAATTTATTATTTGGTTATATATTTTAAAAATGGCCATCCAAATATAAAACTTAAAGAAGTAAAATAGAAAGAGCTAAAACAAAAAAAAATCAGCTAAAAAATGAAGTAAATTTAAGAGAAAGAAGAGTGAAAAAATGCAAAATTATTTTAGAAGATTTAAAAAATAGATAATACATTAGGAAAGAAAAATAGTAAGTAAAATAAATTTATTATCTGGTTATATATTCTAAAAATGGTCATCCAAATATAAAACTTAAAAAGTAAAAGAAAAAAACCAAAATAAAAATCAGTTAAAAAGATTAAAGTAAATTTTGTGCATGACATAAGCTCGAGCCCTGGCAGACGGAAGTAGACTTGACATGATGAAATGAGATTACCTAAAACACAAATCCAGTGCCTGCACTTGTAGACATGGGCAGGCACCTGCCGCCGCCCTGTCACTGCACGTCTGCACATGTCTTTTGTTTTAAATATAATTTTTTTTGTGTTTTTTCCAATAGAAACTTTTGTGCTCAGGAAGGTAGGCAATAGAATCAAATAGTTTAATTTAATCATTTAATTTTAATTATATTTGAATAAACTAAAATATAATAATTATATTAAATTTTAATATTATTTATTCCAATCTCGAATTCTGCATCCGATTATTTAAAATTATTCTAATTTCGATTTCAATTATCAAACGTAGCCTTAAGTAATCGGATAGAACTCTAGTGGAATCACTAATCATCTAGACACGACGAAAATATAAATTTAATAGAAACTGAGAAAAACAAATATGTAAATTTACTTTTATATAAGCATACAAAATTGTTAATATTTTTAGTTAAAAATATTTTTTCTCTAATATTTCTTTAATTTAATTTTATTTTATTTTTCATCTGATCTTAAATTATATAATTGTAGATTTTAATTCCTAAAATTATCTTGATTTATCAATCAAGTTTTCCCATCATATTTTATATGATTGTTTTATTTTTACTAATCATAGTGTTTTTATCCTTAATTATTTAATATAAAAATATATTTAAAAAACAATAGCATGTTCAAAAAATTTCATCATTATTAAATATTATTTGTGCATTTACTTTATTTTTCAATTTTTTTTACTGTTTAAGGAAGTAAAAGGGGCAATATGAGATTTCATAATTATAAAAAATTAAGTGGTTAAATTTTGAATAAAGTTTGTTGAAAGGACTTGATTGGCAAATCAGAATAAATTCTAAGTCTAAAATTTGTAAATATATAATTTAATTAGGTGCAAAGAAAAGTTGTAATTGAAGAGCTGTTAAAAAATAATCCTAAAAAAATAAATTTCTGTAGAATAGTTAATTTTAAGTGTTGACAATAAATACTTTTTTGAACCAAAATGGATTTTGTGCACTGATATATCAAAAATAAAGATTCCATATAAATGTTTTTTTTTGTTATTCTTTCTATTATTAGTTCGAGCTGTCAAAAAGCTTCCATTACACAACCCGTCCGTAGTAACAAAATGTCTACATTTGCTACTAATGAAATAAATCTTTTAGGCTACTAAATATATGTGGATTCTCATTTTTAATAATTTTCCCATGTCTAAATTAATAGGCAAAGGAGTTCTATCGCTTTCACTTTAACTAAAGTATCTTATCTCACATATTTCATGCACTAATTTACAACAAGTCTTTACGTTTTCATCTTAGTGTAAAGAAAATGATTTTGTTAAAATCGGAAAATACTATTTAATTCTACATTGTTCTCATGCATGCTGTCCATATGTGAATATTTTGAAAGAAACAAGATCATGGCAAAAACTAACAACTTGATTCATCATATCTCTCCAAGACAAAAGGAGCTCCAAACTATTTCAAGAACATGGAGTGCCACCAACTTTTTGGAATATTGGACCATCTTATCACCACCAATCTACTGCCGCTTCCAATCAACATCAAGGTACAACAATCAAGACTCTTCTCAAGATTGATCACCCCCATAGATGACATCTTTTCTGATTGACAGATGCCCAAAAGGAGAAAAAAAAATAGATACATGTTTGTTCAGCTGCCCACATCACTCAGGGACAAGCGATTTTGGTATTTAGAACAGCTTTGAGAATTTGGATTCCCAGCAATATTTGTTAAATCTTTCATAACGAGTTTCTGATACTGCCAAGGGCAAGTGATCACAGCTTTGTCTGTCACAATTAGAAATAAAAAAAATGCATCTCATTTATGAAGAGCTGGAAGTTCAGAATATCTTCAGGCTTTTCACATCCACCCATACCTGCACGATTTAATATCATATCAGAGTGAAAGATATTAACTTAAGCTAAAAATTTAAGAGTTCTAATCTACCACATTTTTGTGCTGCATATATGCAGGACACTTTTGAACCATTAGATCTGACAGAATATTTATTTGAACATATTTAAAAATATTTTGATGGTGCAGATATGTTCTTCCAATATGCAGCACATGATTGTGCTGCATATTCATTAACCTCCACATTTATGTGCTACGCAGACATGAAACAAGTTATTGACAAATTTGGACAGGAAATAATACCTTTTTTTTATTTTTTTTCAGTATTATATAAAAAAGAGGAGGGCAAGTAAGGTGTAGATTAAATTTTGGTCTGCACCATATAGTCACAAGATAGGTAGAGTACAAATAAAGATGTGAATATTTCATAAGTACAACATGCACCTACTCTGTAAATGTCTGAATGGTGCAAACTAAATTTCTTACATGCACCTTAATTTTTTAATCTATAAAGAAAAATTAAGATGCAGTCAGAAATTAGAAAATTCGATATAAAATAGTTTCAGAAAACAAGTTTACTTAATATATTTCTCCCATGAAATCTGAATTGAATCACCTCTTCTTCCATCGTTGAAGTTGTTTGGTGAACTTACTTTCAGATTGATAAACCCCATAGATTTGGGGGCACTGATAGTAGATGTTGTTGGAGGGATATGCTTGCTCAATGAGTAATAATTGAGATCTATATATTCCAGACACAATAGTCACTGTCACCATGAAGGCAGACTCAGGGAATACAGTGAGTGGTTCTTATTCCCCAATTCCTTTTTATCTGCATGGGATTGCTTCAGGGCGTCATGCTTTTAGTGTGAAGTTCTCAGGTCGCAGTCATGGAAGGCAAATTTAGATGCAATTGACAGGAGGATAAAAAGGAATGCTCCAGAAAGAGAGCGAGTGGATGGATGGATGGATGGTTGGAACAAGTAAAACTTTGTTACGTGCACCAATTGTGTGCCTTCTTTGTGGCTTTTCTTTTAGATGCAATTTTATCCTTGTGATGCTGATGGAAGTGCTCGAATTTTTTTCTGCCAGTCAAGTCACCTACTCCTTTGATTGAACAAGAGCAATATTTTTTTTTTAACATTTGTGTATGCAAGGAAATCGAATTACTAACATCTTACCAATCCAATCACGATTAATGTTTACTCGACTAAGAGTTAAAATTTGAAGCTATTAGTTGCTACCAACTGAACCACAAAGCATGCACTACTAGAACGTTTTATTTATGTTTATGGCATACTATGTCGGACTCATCAAGCTCTATTGCAGGAACTCTGCAAGTTTGATTTCCACACATTTTGGATATTATCAAAAGGCAACACTTGTAAGCCTGCAGTAACAATTAGAGTTTATATCGTGCAAATCTTTTACTCCACTTCTATAATGAAGGAAGCAACAAAATGAATCAATTTATGATGTGTATCAAGTTTCCAATACTAATCTAGTATTTAAAATCCCAATGAATTCCAATAGTCAAACTCTATTTTCTCATCATCATCAATTTAACCAACAAAATTTTCGGAGCTCAAAATCATTATCAATTGAACCTAACACAAAAATATTAACTTAAATTTCAAAATGAAAATTAGGTCCCTGATCCTACAGATGCTTTTGGCACAGGGCTGAGAAAAACTGAAAGCAAAAGAGCCAAATCTTCACCTTAACGTTTTAAATATGTTTCCTGCATTCTCCTTTTACACGTAAAGTTTGACAGCTTTCAGTTTAAAACTCGGAGTCTAATGGACTCGTCAGAAGGTAAATCTGCAGAGATACATGAAAATTGATTCCTTCCTTTTTTTTTTCCTTTTGAGAAGCACAAGAGAACTAGGAATGTCAAAGTTGAGAAGGTACCGTTACAAAATTGAGACCATTTGCTGCTTTGCTTATTGCCTGACGTTGCTAACACTTCTGTGGAAAGGCCAAAGACTGACCAACCGTTCAAGCACCCCGCTCCTGGTGAAGTAGCCTGTGAAGGCTTGGGGAGTCGGCGGAGGCGGGAAATCTTCTGCCGGCATGGCGAAGGGACGGATCAGTTTCTCAAAGTTGTCCAGTGTCAGGCAGGACGTCGGCTCCTGCAGCCTCTCTGGTCCCATTATGGGCAATGTGTGCTCTTGATGCAAGAGAGCAGCTTCACCATCTTTATTCTGATATAAAGCAATTCAAAGGGAAGTGAACGTCAAGATATCACATTGTTAGATTCAATGCATCCTATTGGATTACAGATCTTGTTTCATGAGAATAGGTACCTCAAGAGGACTTAGATCAGCACCACGACTGAAGGTCATCTCCATCCGAAACCTCTTTGGGTCTTCGAAAGCTACCTGCATATCAAATGACGGAAACACTTTTTCAGAGTTTTTTTATTCGTATCAGTGCATTATTTCAGTCTCAATATATGCCTAGCACAATAAACAGGTAAGCTATATTCTTGGTATTTGATGAACATTCATATCACCCAACTTTTATCCTGTATGTTGGCACACTTTTTGTTATAAAGAAATCCATGTCTTAGTAAAGGATACACATTACTAATGTTTTATTTTTAATGCAATGAAGAGACAGAAGACACACATCAAGAATTCATATATCAGTCACCAGAATGCATTGATGCTGAAAATCAAGTTTCGGACTCCACAGAATACTGAGATGCTTCAGAATTAGCAATCTTGATTTCCTACGTTCTACCCAAAACATGCCAATGAACCTTCACTAACTTTGACCACAAGCAACGAAGAGCCGAAAGGCCTTGGAGAATTGGAGGTTCTATTTATAGGCATATGAAATCATAACTTTTAAAAAAATGAAAAGCTAAGTCTACATGCTAACCAATGTATAAGCAATATCATCATTTATTTTACAAGAGGATGGTAGAAATACACAGGAAAGGACACTTATTTTTCTAAATGGTGCCAACTCCAATGTTTGGAACACCAATACATGTATGGTAATCCAATCTTAAAGACATTCTTAGAAAATACCTCTGTGTTCTCAAACATTCTTAGAACAATATAGCTCATGTAGTCGAGTTCACTAGTTTTGTATAGCCGCTCCAAAGCACTATTGCATACAAGACTTTCCTCCCCTTGAAGACATTCATCAAGGTTACAGTAACGAAGAACATTCATCAGTGAGTGTATATGTGATTCCTGTGAGTGACAAATATATATCATAAAAGGATTAGTACAATGAGATGTGAAAAATGATAATGATAATTATGAAATCCAGCATAAGTTCAGATACATGCTCTTCATATACAGCCTCCCTCATGCTTTTGCACAAGGAAGGCTTTTAATGCCTTGAACTGATGATTTATTGGTCACCAGAGGAGTAACTTATTGGTTGCACCAAGGCCTATTACAGATGCTTATTTCTGAAGAGCTGCCTAAACATCTTAGCATGAAGAACAAACACAAGGGTAAAAGCAACAAATTATTCCCAGTCTTTTTATTTGAGATGGAAAAGGATGGCTACCAAGAGTAACCATCCACTCTATTGAGATGGAGATGGTTTACAACTATTCCAACTTCTGACATCAAAGCCCATTCAAATTTTTCTCTGTCAGGACAGGTTATTCTAAAAGCATGCAATGAGAAACAAGATCTCAAATAGTAGCCCTGCAAATGTACGAATACAGAGTTGTGACAAAATAAACTATCCCCATAAATATGTAGAATATAATCCTCATAGTTTAACTCTTAAGAAATGGGTAGAAACAAGGTTGTTAAGATCAAGATCTCACTTACGATTGTAAGAGGATCGAAAGATGAAAGATCGATCAAATCGTGAGGTTTTGTGAAGTTACAAGGATCATAAAAATCCTATGAACTAGATTGTAAAATCAGAAGGAGGTTGATTGTGACGAGAACGTAAAAGATCGAGATCTTGACAACCTTGGATAGAAAGTTGGTGCCTCAGAGGAAAAATGACAAATGCACTTGTCCTTACGAATTAGTTTCATTAATAGGATAAAAAAGAGATGGCAATATGTATAAACATATGATGCATAGGATAACCCTTGAATTTGGATTGGCAAAGGCTGTTCCCTGCCTTGATATCATGGTCACTGCCAGTACGGGAATGCAGTTGTCGCCCCTTCATTTTTTTCCATGTCTCTCCTTTCGAGAATCCAAGCTGTTTGACTTGTTTAAATCTCTCATATATGGCTCTTGCTTTCAGGAAGTATTTTTACCATCATTTACAATTTCAAATTATCACTGAATTATTTAGTTCATCAAACATCTGTGATTATTATAAGTTAAGACTAGACCATGTCATTCTACAAACTTAACTGCATATTCAAAGCTAATAACCATACTGAATAATCTAAGTGTACCAAAAAAGTGAGAAGATGAGCATTAATTTAATCTGAAGCATATGAAAAAAATATACATACTGATGTGAAGTAAAGTCTTGTTCGAACATGCCGCTCAGGTGTTTTTACATTGGCATACCTGACATGAAATAATTAAAATTTAATGAAGAAAGTAATGAAGTAACATGTAATAAAAGGAGAAGTGTATGTACTTTGGATCCAAACGATATTTGGTCTCTTTGTCATCCTCATCATCTTGGTCTAGTGACTTCTCACTAGCAGAACACGACTTTCTTGCATCTTCGCTCTTATTCTGAAACCTAGACTGGTAGTCAGGCTCCTCCTTAATAGATAGTGGCGAATGCTCCTGACTAAACTTTAATTCAGCAACACTTATGGCTTCTTCTCGAGTATTACGAAGGTCAATTAAAATCTTTCCCAACAAACGACGAGCAATCTGAATAACAAAAAGATAATTAAAAAAACTGAGCATCATGTTTTATGTTTAACATAAATTTGGTAAATAATGCACACTGCTTAATGGTTGAAAACTATATTTTGCCAATATTATAATATAATTTTATGGTGAAAATCAGAGAGCATATGTTTCACAAACTAAAGGTCTAGTACCTTTGAGCCAATTTTCAATTTCTGCTTTGGGTTGATTCCATACTCATTGGGAATAACACCATCAGCAAGCAACTGCAATGACAGACAACCAGTAGTGAGCATAGAGCTTTCCACCTTATGAAAGAGATTAGAATAACATGAAATTAAATGGAAAACTGCACAGAATATTTACACGGCACGGCTATTAAATATGACACAATATAAACTTTACGTTACAGAATCAATAAGCTTTTCATTTTTTCTATAAAAGATTCGTCTATAGATTGTTTTTGTAATTTGGCAACTTAAAAGAACGACCTTAATTGAACAGGATCTGTTCTATAGGCTCGTACAACTGTACTTGAACACTAAGTAGACAGGCAACGAGATACACTACCTGTGCGACCTTAAAGAGTTCAGATAGACCTTCAAGATTGAGATGCGCATTATGCAGAAGGTCATACCTGCCATAAATTAGAAAGTAAACCATCAGATTATATAACTACATGTTAGAGATAGAAAGAATAATATTTGACCAAATAGCCAAAACATAGCTCTGAATAGCATAAGCCAAATTATGGTTCAAAAAGTTTCTAACACCCAATTGACATGGAAATTATCTTTTTTTTTGTTGTGTTTAAGATGCCTAAGCTTTGTATAAGATAGTGATGACCAATTATGCTTTGGGGATTTAGTGTCTATTGATAAATAAAGTTTTAAATTTGTACTATTCATTTTCTTGAGCAATAATTAGGATTTAATGCAGAATCAGTTATTTTTAGAGGAATGCATATTCAAAATTTAACTAGCTAATACTAATTGCACAGATAATTAGGAAAAATCTGATTCTGCTTTGCGAATGTAAGAAATGAGCATAAATTTGACTCAAAATGCTCCTGAACCTATTGGCAGAGTTAGTATCAGTTACAAACAGACATGCCTTTCACAGCCATCACTTGGGTATCGAAATCTTGCTATGGTATAGAAGTTGAAAAACTACCTTTATGTGATGTTATCAAAATGACAAAAGTAAAAGCATTGTTTTAGTGGTCATTCTAGGTCAAGGAAGAAACCACAATTCTACAAAGAAAATAAGTTAGTGCACTGAATCTTTGGCACTTATATGTGCATTGAATAAAAAAACTAAAATTTGACTTACTTGCAGGAATCATAGACATCTGGAATTTGTGTGACATCAAATCGACTGCAAATTCAACAGAGGTAAGATTAATTCATGAGAAACTGTTATCTACTTCATTTGGAATACTAACAATTGCAATTGTTTCCAAAAGTACATACTCTTTTCTCTCGTTGTAAAGATCCCTCTCGAGCTTTTTCCAACGAGCAAACATCAAGAGGAAACTTTCACTACCACAAGGCAATCCAGCATCTATGCGAGCTACATCAATGGTGGTTTTACCAAAAGCTTTTGCTTGATCATAGGGAGACAGCACTGTATATGAACTTGTCATTGCTAGCTTCTCATCTTCATCTTCAGCTAGTAACTTGACTTGTTCAGTTATTTTCTTTGCCAAATTAACCTACTAACAAACATATTTGTAGCAATGAAAAAGGATACACCGAATGCACTGTTGGAGAACATTCAAAATTACATTTTTCTCCAGCAGCAGAACACAATGACAAAAGTTTAAGCATCAACATGCCCATCAGATCAAATTAAATGAATCTTTCCTACAATATGAATCCAGCAGAACCTGACAAACGAATTTAAGGTAATCATGATAGTTTGCG
Organism: Pontederia paniculata; assembly: GCA_001647135.1. Taxonomy (NCBI): domain Eukaryota; kingdom Viridiplantae; phylum Streptophyta; class Magnoliopsida; order Commelinales; family Pontederiaceae; genus Pontederia; species Pontederia paniculata. The sequence goes on from LTAE01003662.1 coordinate 30,051, forward strand.
ATTGTACTGAACAACCTTTTGCTTTTGATAACCTATTTAATAGCACCAGAGGAAACCACTAAACCAATCCTTACTGATTGCACAGGATGTATCACCTGGTACAATCCAGTACGCAAAACCCTCTTGAACTGGGCCAGTTATTGATCAGTCTGATAAAGGGCATATATGCTTAACTATGATATGTTAAGAACCTTCAGCAGCAAGTAGATGGTTAAACACGGAGGTTTAGCAATTTTTAACATAGCATTCTTCATCTGTTAAAAAACATCTCTCAGGTTTTTAACTCTAGTCAAAGATGAAGGATTCTCCAATTTTTTAATGTCAGTTCATGCAATACTTCAACAAGTATGATGGATGTTGGTTTTTGAAAGAGAGAAGGATGACTAAAAGCAATAGTCATCTATGTGTAATGATTTTGAAAGAAAACAAGCAATGAATATTGTCATTGATAAAATAATATCAAATAAATTATGGACGCACTGGTAAGACATGTAAGACATTCCAGAAAAGAGATGCTGAGAATGAGAAATGAAAACTAAAGGAGGGTCAGATGAAAACCATAACCAGAGAATGATGGGTATTACAAACAATGAAAATGAAATAAAGGCAACTACAAATCGGAGACAATCAGATTTTGCAGGGGAACAATGTATTTCATATTGTTTTTCTGTTGAGCAGGTACTCATATTATAATAACACCAATGAGTTGTAACTTTTAAACCACATAATCTAACCTCCTTCAATCCAGGCACAAATAGTAATAAATATGACCTCACCGGAGATATTCTAATGTTCAGAAAATTGTGCATTGAACCAACTAGAGGCAAAATGCATATTAGCTAATACTTATGATTCCAAGTCTATAAACCAATTTAGACACCAACAACAAAAAAAATAAGAAAGTGACAGATCTAAACTGATGGATACTTAAGCATTTCTAGAACTATCCGTCACAATGCAACGAAAAGAGTATTAGCTCAAAGGGAAGACAAGATGGTGGAAATCCAGTGGCGGCAACGGTCCCGACGGATATTGCTTCAGGAGGGGGACGCCAACACTCAATTCTTCGATCTGTATGCGAGTGGACGTTGCAAGTTCAACATGATTGATCGGATCGAGATTCTGGGGCTGGCCACCACTGGCCATGATCAGATTGGAGCTGCCATTGCTGACCAATTTAGGGAGACCCCGCGGAGATCACCGCCACCACGGTGGCGATGGGCAGCTTGGGGTCTACCCTTTTTATCTCATGATCATATCTCTTCCTCGTCGCAGGTCACCATGGAGGCAGAGGTCATGCAAGCCATTCTAACCTCAATGGCGAGGGTTCACTAGGCCTGGACGACTTCCCGGTATATTTTTACAAAGAGTTCTGACCCACCTTGCGGGAGACTGTCATCTAGGAGTTCACCGGTGGGAACTGGGGCTTTGAGCGCCTCAACCAATTCTTGGTTCTTCATGCTGCCCAAACACACGCCGACGAAGGATATTGGTGATTTTCGGCCGATTGTTTTGTCTAATGCCATATACCTCATTGTGGCTAAGACCTTAGCTAATAGGTTGAGGGACGTGCTCAACGACGTGATTCACCCTGTGCAGACCATCGCCACAAAGATCATAGCAGCTTGGCAGTGCGAGACTAGACAAGGCCTCCTCTGGAAGGTTGACTTCTCTAAAGCCTATGATTATGTTTCATGGTCTTCTTTGTGGCACTCTTTGCAGTTACAGGGCTTCCCACCGACTTGGATAGCATGGATGAAGCAATGCATCACCACAGCCTCGTTCTCGGTCTAGTCAATGGGCGGCCAGCAGGAGGCTGGGTCTAGTCACAACGAGGGGTACGATAAGGGTGCCCTTTAGCCCCGATGCTCTTCGTATTGGCTGTTGATGCTCTAGCACGATGCAAACTCTCAGCGTGCAGTACTGGTCTTATCATGGGCTTTTCTCTAGAGAGTGATACAGACAACTCGGTGCCACTCTTGTAGTACGCGGCATTACCATATTCTTTATTGAGGGCTCGATCACCGAAGCACGATGGATCACGATCATGGTAGAACTATTCTAATCAAGGTTGCAGATAAATCATATGCCAAGTCGTCCTTCATTCCTTTTGTCATGTTAGTAGTGGAGGCCGCCAGTTGTTGCGAGGAGCTGCGCATCCGCCGCACTTCTCTACCGATCACATATCTCGGAGTACCACTATCTAACAGACATATCGGGACTCGAGGTTGGACACTGGTCATTGAGTGTATGGAGCATAAACTACAGGGTTGGAGCTCGAGACTGCTATCAAGAGGGGGACAGTTAGTCCTCCTCAGATCTGTTCTATCATCACTTCCCATATACTACATGTCTGTGATACAGATGCCGGCTCTAGTGGAATGTCGTATGGATACAATCAGGAGCAAATTCTTCTATGGGAGGGGGGGGTATGGTGCAGACAGATCAGGGACACTGGTGGCTTGGTGAGAGATTTGCCGACCAGTTTCAGATGGTGGGCTAGGGGTCCAGAATCGCTGGACCAATCAAGCCCTTATAGGGTCGATCGAATCATGGGACCAGGGGAGGACCTATGGAGCACCACTTTCTTCACATGCTATGGGAGGGATTTGGCATATGAGTCATAGACTCGTCTTCAGCATGGCACGTCACACTTTTGGCATGGGGTCGCTATGGAAATATTTCTGTTGGTGAGGCCTCTGTTATCTCTGTTATCGGCAGCTCTAGGCTTAGGGATCGGTTTTTCCTTTTGGAACCACTAGTGATCCCCAGGTGAAACATTGGCAAGATCTTTGCCCCAGATGGCAGCCCTTTCAGCAAGGCCAAGGGCAACTATTAGCGAGTGCTGGTCAACGACAGACAATAAAGGAAGCAGTATATGGCTCCCATGGTTCAGAGCGAAGTTGTCTGATCAACGCTTTGAGGAGTTAGGTTGTGGAACCGGTTATCAGGATATCACCCGGAGGCGTCACGACCGGACAGCTACTGCTGGCTATCAGGCCATTATTCTGTGAGCAGGGTATGTAGACAGCTACTCCCTGCGGGCTCGAGTTCAGGGGATATCAGAGTCGATTCGTGGCGGATCTGGTGCTTACACATACCTCTCAAAATCAGGATTTTCAATTGGCTGTTTAGACAGGGAAGACTCCTGACCAAGGTATATAGATCAAGATGGGCACGATAGGCAGACCCCACATGTGCATTGTGTGGGACAGTAGACGAGGACATTACACATCTATTTTTCACTTGTTCCACTGCTATAGAGACCTGGCGACATGTGGGACTGGTTGGAGTCAGTACCACAGATGTCGAGGAGTTGTGGGCCTCTCTACGGGCTTGGAGCACACGGCTCAACTCGGGCTGGCAGTGGATATAGGCGGCTTCCATGGCTACTTTTTGGGCAATTTGGTTGCAGCGCAATTGCACAATCTATGGGTGGGGTGGGGGTGGGGGAGAGATGCTATGTTGAGAATATTGTACACCACATCTCCTTCCTTATGAGGGAGTGGGGTATGGGATAAGTTCCCAAGGAACTTTTTGGGATGCCTGTACCTGAAATCTATTTTTTTGCTGTTTCTTTTTCTATTTTCTTTCCAACATACATGCACAGTTGCTATTTTGGTTTCAATACAAATGTATGACTACCAATCTTGTAGTTGTTCTTTACTCCCTAAAAGAAAAAAAAGAGTATTAGCTTTTAGAGAGACAAAACAATCTACACCACTTGGTTACCTCAGTACATAAACCAATTTAGACACCAACCAAAATAACCAAGCAACAGATCCATGCTAAAGGTTGCCTAAGTATCTTTGTGGAACTGTAAACTATCAGATCCACAACAAATGGTCACAAAGTGTATTAACACATAGAGCAACATAAAATATTCTGCACATTTGATCTAAAGTTTGCAGAAGAAAATTGTCTAGATCTTGGCAAATAATGGACAGTAAGTCCTAGTGGTATTGAAAGACTACCGACATATAAATATCAATTACCATTGGTTGAAGAAGTTGAGAAGCATTAACAGGCAAACCGGCACCATCAGCCATCCATGGAAATTCTGTGCACCCATTTCTGTTCACATCTTTGCCTTCAGATGTTATGATCTCATGAAGTCTAGACTGCAAGGGCAGAAAATTTGAATCAGTAAGCCTAACAATATAAGTAATAATGACAAACCTTCATGCCAAGACACTTTAGTCTCTGATAAGTTCGAAAACATTGAAAACCAAGTAGAACATAAATTGAGGGAAGATCTTAGCGTGCAGAAATTGTGGCTAAATAAGAACATACTGGATGGCTTATGTAACTGTTGAATTAGAAGTTGCTCATGAATATTGGAGTCATATAATTTTGGGTTCCAATTGAGTAGGATATCACCAAGTGGATCCATTGCCAAAAAGAGTGTACCAACTTGCAAGAAAATATCACACAATATATATAGGCATCACAATAGATCAATTAGTGGAAATGTTACTAATTTATGTGGAAACACAATTTCCAGCATAAATGGACTTGGATGAGAATGACAAGTATGAATATACACAATGGTCAAATTAACCTTACCAAATTTTAACACTGATTTGAAGTATCTAAGTGACATAACACCATTAGAGTATTGATCTAATATGCATATCAGCATATGCTTTCGCAAAAAAAACAAGAGTCTAGTTAACATAGGTCTAGCATGGCATGGTACATAAAAGGGCATTGACAACTGGCTTCCTGGAAAAGAAACAAAATGCCCTTTTTCTAGGAAGCAATTTACTTGATGCATATGTTTTAGTAAACGGCAAAAGTCTAGTCAACATAGGTCATGGCATAAAGGGCAATGAACTCGTTTCCTAGAAAATCAACAAAATGCAATTTGCTGCAAAGCCACCACAAAGTCATCCATAGGATGATATCTAATCATTTCAGAGCTATTACCCAACTATCCGTTGAGTAATTATCCCACAACGCATGATATTTCCTATTTCCTAAAAATTTCCTGACCCATGATCCATCATGCCCCTATCTTCGGTCTGTCACTCCACCATCATTCGTCAGATGAGAACACATTTTTTTTCAGTTTCTATACTGTTTCAGCTCTCTTTCCTTTGAAAGAAATTTCAGTTTTCCTTTTTCCATTTGAAAATACTTCTGTATGTATTGCAAGATAGATAAAAGCATGGTTTGACACATCCATAATACAGAATATGGCCATTATGGCAAAAATGGGATAAATTCTAAGTTTCCTTTGACAAGCCAATTGCTTTAACATTTTTTTGCACAACAATATCAATTTCCTATAATTGAAGCACAAGTTACAATTTTCTTAACCTATTTAACAGAAAACATAAAATCATGATGTTTTTATTTGTAAACAAATCACTTTGGTTCACAATTAACCGATGCATGCAACCTACTTCCATTGCCCAAGGAATAGTGCATGCAAGCTTCAGAAATTCACAATGTTGCCAGCTACTAATACGACCAATATCCGTCATTAAACAGTCCAACAAATAACTACATTATCAAAATTACCAAATGTACATGCAAGAAAAATCAAAGATATTCATATTACCATTAGATATTCCTCAAGGACAAACATCCTGCATAAGTAGAGTTAAAGAGCAGCAATATTTTCATCACCTACCTTTGCTTCATCCATTTCAGTGCTAGCATCTTCGAGTCCATCCAACATAGAAGAATCTTTACTAACAAGAGAAACCTAAAGACAACAAGATTCAATAAAGTCATCACTAAAGTTAAACTTTAACAAATTGGAGAAAAGGAAGTTGTTGATCAATCACTGATCAACAATCTGCCCTCTCAAATTTGAGCCTATGTATCTTCCTATCACAATATTTTATTATTTTCATATTTGACACAGAACTCCGCCTATGTTTATAGCCGGTCCCAAGCCCGGATAAAGGAGGAGGGTTGTGTTAGGCCTCGACAGCCAACGTAAAACCTCGTCGAATCTCATGAACATGGATCAACGAATACATTGCGCTAATGCTAGGTCGTTACCCGTAAGTAACGCGCTGTATGGCTCGAGTACAGTGATAAGAGAGCAAGAGCCGCTGCATCCTCGCCTGAATGCAGTGTTAAATGAGCAAAGGCTACCGCACTCTAATGGACGGAGGCGGCTGAAGAAGCTAGTCCATGAGAGTAAGATCAGATTA
>LTAE01003662.1:38829-62614 GCA_001647135.1 Pontederia paniculata
GTAAACGAGTCGGAGTGGCACCTATTAGCGAGAAGCTGGTAGAAAATCGTTTGAGGTGGTTTGGTCATGTCCAGAAAAGGCCATTAGATGCGCCAGTAAGGAGGGTAGAGCAAACAATCTGGAGTCCGATTAAAAGAGGGAGAGGGAGACCAAAGCGAACACTTGACGAGCTAATAGAACGAGATCTATTAATGAATAATATACCTAAAAATTTGGTTACTGATAGAGCGCAATGGCGCCGTATGATCCATGTAGCCGACCCCACCTAGTGGGATAAGGCTTTGTTGTTGTTGTTGTTGTTGTTGTTGTCATATTTGACACAGATTGGATCAGCAAAAAACTGATCAAATGGCGGTCAGCAACTTTCTTGTCCTACATTGAATTATATACAGCAAAACTTGATTTTTACCAAAATGGGTGTCAGTTGCCCCTCTAAATCAAGAAGACCCTTGGCAAATGCTGCCGCCGACATCTACAGAAGAAAAATAAGTTAAAATAATTTCTCATTTTTGCCAAAATGAAATAAAAAAAACTAGAAATAATGAATAATGGTGAAGCTGAAAGCGCTGAGAATCATTGTCAGTAGGTCTTTATTATGGCTTACCTGCACGCGACCTTCATCAGAACTGTATATTTTTAGATCATGTCGATAAGTACTATGAAGGCGAAGCAAGCCAGTTCCTTCACCTATATATTATTAAAGGAAACAAAATTCACAGGAATTAGCAAGTAAGTGATCACACATTTGAAAATATAAAGACAGCAACAGAAATCGACATATTGTACAGTTGAATGGAATGTTGTATGTAGCTCGTATAATTATGGTCAGAACAACGTATGGAATGGAAGAATAAAGTTCTTCCTTGGCAGTCAAACAATACAGTTCAGCAAAATTGAGTCAATGAAAAACAAGTAACAACAAGCTTGGATGGACGAAATAAGCTATTGCATGGAAGTTGAATAATAAATTTTGGATAGATCTAATTCAAAGAGAAAAAAAAAACAAGTAGCAGCAAATTTGGAAGGATGGAATATGCTCTCACATGGCAGTTGAAGAATAAATTTTGTATAGATTTAAGTTAACGAGTAACAAATAGCAAAGAGACATGTACCAGGATATATATTGTTCCTGAAATACCTTCCCAATTCTTCTGCCTAGACGAAAAGAACCAACAGAATGGTATCATGATTAAGGTATAAGACTAGTATAAACATGTACGATGAATACGCATGAAGAATACACTAAGTTCCATCTGTTAACAGAGTACACAAAATCATGAATGCAGAGCTTTCACAATCTCTGATTGAATCCATTTTTAGTCAATAAGAATACCATATTTGTCAACTAGAGGTGGACCAATGTGGTATTCTTTTGACTAAAAATGGGTTTAATCAGAGATTGTGAGAAAGCTCAGCATTCATGATTTTGTGTTGGACCAATGTGGTAAAAATCATCCGTTGAAATGTAAAAGTATTTTAAATAATATATACCTGTTTTCTTCCTGCATGGGTAAGGACACCACCATACTTGAGAACCATTAGAGCTTCAACAGGCCGCTCATCTTCACCGTCACCATTAGGCCTTGGAACTTTAGCCCATTTAAGTGGCTTTAGCTGCACCTTCCTATAAATGCCTGAGAAATGACCACCCTGTGCAGCAAAAAGAAATGATAAAACTGATGAAGAAATAGAAATAAACAATTTTTTTCAAGAAAGAATAAGAATAAACAATGCCCAAAAACTAATGCAAGATACTTTAATTTTAAAAAACTAATGCATTATTATTAAATAATAAGAATTTTATCTGATAATGATTGAAGAGAGAGATTATGTACACTATTCAGCTATTTGTTACAATGCAGATCACATTTTGAGGTGTGATATAGCTCATGAAAACAGTTTGGGGCTATGGGTGCTGAATTGCAGATAATCCGCAAACTCAATCTGCATAAAACCCAGCTTATGCTTGGTTTAAACAGAAGGGCCATTGTCTCATCATAGTTAAGACAAATAGCAAAGCATGATTCCATCTACAAGAACATCTAAATCAACCAGATCATTTCCAAAAACCCATGCAAAGAATAATATTACTCTTCATACAACCTGAGATGATGTCTGACTTTCCTCAATGAAGTTGAAAGCAAACCATGAATATATCATGAAACAGTGAGCACTTGTTTATGATAAGAAGCCAACAAGGGAAAGGTCCAATACCTCTTCAAGCACTGCTTTGACTTGTCGAAGCTTTTCAGCATGTTCAACATCCTCAGCATCGCTATCACTTTCACGATCAGACCTAGATATAGAAAGTTATTTTTCCATAAAAGATTCTTTCAGTTACCCGCAACTAGAGAATTATCTAAGATTTTTTTTTCTTCAAAAGCATAAAGATTTACAATATATCGACAACTATAGTATAAGGCTCTTACAATTTCGTCCTAAACGAATAGAAACCTGAGATATGTATGTCCCTCACAAGGTGGCACATCATTGTTAATGGGTACAATAAATGTTAAACGTTTTGTTATCCAGTGTCCCAAAATTCATGTTCTCATTGATGTGCCTCAGAGGGTCAACATTTGAAGAACTACCATAATAATCATTTACATGCCCAGAATCAATAATTTGAAAGATAACTAAAGAAAAAAAATCCAATGTTCAGCAGCTTCTACTTGGCATAGCATGTAAGAAATCTCCGTTAATTAACTGAGACAGTAAAACTGAAGAAAATTCTTGTAATATTAAAGGGGTCCAGCTTTCATGTCAGTTATGACAAACTGTCTAAATTTGTAAGAGTCAAAATATGTCCAAATCAAACCTAGTACTGATGGAACGAGAAGTTCGTGAGGACACTTAATCCAAATGAAATGCAAAGAGTCTAGAATTGCATCTTTGGGGTAAAATACAAGACAACTAAGTACAGTGACTTCTGGGATTAAATTTACACCTTAAGCGACTATTTATAGAGGAAGGTCTATCAAAGAGGAAGGTTATTCTGAATCTGAACTTGCCAGACACATTGGAGGAAGTGGCCAAGGGGAGTCCTTAGCAACTTAGGGAGGACCCCTTGGGGGTTAACTACAACAGCTACTAAAGGCCTTGGCTATGACATGAGGTGGGGTAGGTCTTGATGGATTGGTTGTGTTATGAATGTTTCACAGCCAGGGTGGGTGAATGTAAGCTTATAAGGTAGCAATTATACGCATGGGAAAGGCAGGAACTATGGACGGGTTTCCTCTTGGTCTTCTGCAGCCTATGCATGCATGCTTTAAGGTGGAACAGGCAAAATTTCCTTGTGCTTATTGCATGCAATCTCAAGAGCCAAGCCTGCTTATAAAGAATTTGTCCCTTGGGCTGATGATTACATCCTAAAATATTCACTCATAGATCTTCGTATTTGTCGCACAGGTAAGGATACCAGCTACGGCAATTTTCAGAAATATTAGGGTACATGTATGCATAGATAATAATATAAGAAATTAAATTTTTATAATAAAATATCCAGAAGAAATAGATAATTTAACATAAAAAATGCTGAAATTTGAAACTGGGGCCCAGTGGGCTATTGCTAAGATGGCCCAAATCAAATGAAGCCCACTAACCCCACTTGCATTACAGACATCCGCAACCATATATATGGGTTTAATATACCTACTAAGCACTTGATGCTTAGTAGGGATGTTGAGCACATCTTAACCATCTAATGTATAATCAATGGTGGATCATAAATTTGATAAACAATCATGACTTATAAAATCAATCATTGATTATGCATTGAAGGACTAAGATATGCTGCACATCCCTACTATGCATCAAATGCTTAGTAGGTACATTAAATCCTAGATACATATATATATATAGTTCCCTTGCAAGCCCACACAAATTTATAATCTTGAGTTTCCATTTCTGATGAGATGTGGGAACTGGGTCTGGTGGTTACAACTTGCAATGTGGCGGCTGAGGCTAGAAAGAGGTAATGAAGGTGACTCCAACTTGACCATCACAGCAAAGAGCATATTTTCATCTCCTCAACCATCATACAGTTAATATAACTGGACTCTCATCTCTTAATCTCCTCAACCATGATACAGTTCCTTGGAGAAGTCCCTGAGATCTTTCGTGTGAAGCTGCTGTATAGGATGTCATATGAGAGAAACGCCTCAACAAACTCCCTCACATTTCTTGCACTATCATACCCAAACATGTGCCTGAATACCCATGGCATACCCATTTATAAGAAATATATTTGAACAGTGCATATGTACCCATATGTTTAAGCGTACCGATGCATACCCATACCCAGTAGGTATTGGTACAGGTCCTTTACCTAAACTGATGTTACCCGTGCATTAGAGGCTACCATTGATCTGTTTTAGACCAAACAAGTACCATTATAGTCTTCACACCTGTGACAGAGATGCATTGCAATATTTATTGGTTTAAAATAGCCAATATTGCATCAGTATCTCTTTTGGAGGTGGTTATCAGGATTACCCTCTTGTAAATATATTGTAGAAGACAGGTTTAGATCGAGAAAGATAGATTTAAGAATCTTTACATAAATATGTACTTTTTGGAAATTTAGAATTGATTTTCAATGTGGAAGAATCATTTCCATGAAATCAAAAGTGATTAAAATTTGAAAATCCAAATTAATATGCTTATTAACTCAGCAATAAGCTATAGAAAGCACCTCCGTGATATTGTAAACTATAGTCCACGAGTGATTCCAGTCAGTAAAATTAGAAACTACTTTTAATTATATAAAATCGGAACTAATATAGAATGTTCACAAATGAGGAGGGTATTGAAAGTGAAGTATACCTAGCACGTGGAACAAGGAGACGGGTAGCATCTAAGAGATCTTGCAGCTGGACAGCACTTTTAAGTTTCGTCTACAATAAAATTATGACAATATAGAAAAGATGTATCAGACAATGCTAAGACAACAGAAACTTACATCAATTTACATACCTCAGCTCTTGGCCTCCCACCATTGTATTTAAGCATTAAATTCAGCAGCTTCTCTTCTGTAACTTTTAACTTCACCTTCTGCTTAGGAGTTCGATCACCACTTGTAAAATCATGACAAACATTAAAAGCTGAGCAGAGCAATCGAAGCACATATCTTAAAGGTGACATTGTTCTTACTGTCGGATAACAGCTATAACACACCGAAGCTCCTCTGACTGTCCAAATGTACCAATGATTCCACTTCCCTGGCGTGTCAATCCCTCAGAAGGCTGAAGCGGTTCATTGCCTTTCCAAGGAAGATTAGGAGGCATGGCAGTTGAAAGATGAGGAGCTTTTGCTTCAAGAAATATTTTCCTTAGTACGCAGGCCGCATCATCATAGTACCTACATGATAATGCTGTTTCACTGACAACATGAAGAAAACCTAGTATTTGATTGTATAGCTTGGAGGAGTTCTGTAAAACATGAACTACAAGATTTGCCAAGAGATAAAATGTATAATTACTTGTAGGAGTTCTTCACAAAACTCCAGCCATTGACATCACAAACGTATGATCTTCCCTCGCATCTCAATAGATCAAATCCACAAACCTGACACCAAAACATTAAAAAAAATGTAACATTAGGGAAAATCATGATGGCCACAATTCCATTTAGAGAAAAAGATGTGACAACAAAAAATTCCACTGATGATTTAAAAGGTCTTATAGAATAAAAAGGAATGTCAGAAAACATAGATTCATTTACCAGATGCAAAGTCAAAACAAAAGTTTTTCTTCAGAAGATTTGTACAAGTAAAAAATAAAAATTTTAGTTTAGAAGATTTATATAAATTAAAAATAGATTTCATGCTTATACATCCTAATGTAAATTGAGATATGTTACTCTCCTAGATGGAACTAAATGTTGAACATGAATATAGCTTAATTGTATCACAAAATATGATACCCATTACTAGCTAACAGAAGCCACAGAGCATGTTTTAGCGTGACATGCTTCATATGCCAAATATTTTGCAACAATAAAAAAGAATGATTAATTTTTAACCAACCAAATAATAAGGTCCGCACTAAAATCTAACAATCAAAGATAGATTTCTTCAGTCTGTCATGGATGAAGTATGGTGTGCTTAGGAGAAAATCTTGCAGCAAGTTGGAGTTGTGCCAGATCAGCATTGTCCGTCTCAGTATCTTCAATCCTTGTTTGAGTTTTGTCTATTATGATTGTCACCAGCAAGGCTCTATAGAACTTTACAAGACCATCCAGAATAATAATCATTTACACTGTATTAAGCTCCCAAATCTATAACAATAGTACTGACTACACTGCATTGCGTAAAGCACCTAGAGACAAAAAAATTATGCAGGAAAATATTGGACAAAGAAAGTGTGGTGTTACACAAACTACACAATCTAACTTAGGCCCTATTTGGCAACAGGGCGTTTTACAACACTTGGTCACCAATTAAGAAAAAGAAAAACACAAACATGGCCTTAGTAAAAAAGAGTATTACGAAAGGACATGAGGCACAGAATTGTGTGATCTTACAGATTGCCTGAAAGCAAGACAAACTTCCCTTGCCATTTGTTTCTCCCCTGGTGTCAATAGAACAGGATACCTGACCTACAAATCAAAAGATTACATTGCAACAAACAATGAAATACTTATATCCCAAAAGATTATATTACAACAAGGAAAAAGATTACATCCCACTAAAAGATAGCAAGAATCATAAGCTGGAATGGAATTTAAGTTTGTGACTAGAATCAAATATTAAAATTCCTCAAATGAAAGGGTGATATAACAAAACTAATAGAATTCATTTTAAGAACTCAGCAATTTAAAATTAAAACCTGCTTATATCACAAGATTATTGACAAAGCTCAATTTGACCCATTTAGACAGTAAGGAAAGAGTTGAAACAAGAGAAGTCTACAAGTTCCTGGTGGTGCAAAAGAGCAAAACTGATCAAAACACATCTCCATATCATGATATTATCCATCCCTAAGTCACTAATGGTGAAAGGATAACAAAGAGATGACAGGTTATTTTACAAAAGTAACAGACTAGTCAATTTGACCACTTAACTGAAAAATTACTAATGAGATTAGTTTCAGCGGATAATACAAGAAAGAAAAAGAGAATAGCTAAAGTAACTATAAGACAACAATTTATCTTGCCAATAACTTGCTTTGAAACTCTTACCTCTTTACCATCTGGATTCCTCATGACAACCCCATCGACAACCGGAGACTTACGGGCTTCAGCATGAGCATAGTCTTTACCGACTGTGTACACCTACAGTCAAAATACCAGGAAGAGTCTAAGTCGTATCAACTCAACAGACAATGCATTTCACATGATCGATGATTCAATATTCAATCATCCTATTTAAGACAAATCAAACAGTTGAAATCTTAGCTCTACAACTAGATTTTGGTTTTGAGAAATGTGAAATAAGTTGATACATAGTCATAGTGTTTATTGAGGCAAAATACATAATCATGATTCTTCATGGATAACCTCTTTAGTTCAACAATACTCTACCATGCAAGTAGTTCTAGAATGGAAACATACAACGTTATATACTTCTGGTTTTATAAAGTGTAAATATAGGAAATAAGATAGATTCTCCCAAACAGGAACTTGAATAAAAGCACCAGAAATCATAAGATAAAATGCTACAAAAACTATAATAACCTTCACATCTGTCCCACCAGTAGGCATGAACTCTTCATAGATATAAGAACCCTCACGTCTCACCCTTCTAACCTCAGGATGAAATTCGCTTGACCTGTTTCCAACCTGCAATACATAAACAGATGATTCACTAGGGTTTCACTAGGGTAACAACTTCCATTACCATATGGATTTGTTCTCAACTTTGAGCATAATGATCTTTTTTTTCGTCACCCTCTATCAGGTTTCATTATTAGTTTGATGAACAAAATTTAATATGTTAAAAGAACAAAAACTTATAGAGAAAGCAACCACTTACCATTTCATACCAAAAAATATATCACTAATATTAGTCATGCTTGAATGGTAAACAACAAGACATCATGTAACTTTTTAGCATCAGCTAGTAATCATGGGCTTTGACTTAAAAGAAGAAAACACCTGCGTACCATGTGTGTATAGTACCCAGCTAATGAAGCAAATGTTTCTCAATGAAGGTAGTTTAAGGGCATACCTTTCGAAATAACTCTTTCATTCCACCACCAGCAGAGCTTGGGTAGTAAATCATGATACTGTGGTCATCACCTTTTGAACAAACAATACACTATTAGACATAAGTTACATGGATAACAGGATAAAATAAGTGATCTTTAAATGTTAATCAACAAATGCAATTTATAACATTAATCACAAAATATCGTTTGATTGATTTTTTAATTAAGTGAAAACACATTCTCCAGACATAATTACATTATCAACTTTTTAAGCTTCAAACAGTATTACATAAACAATAAAAGCTGCATAATTTATCAAGTTAGCATATGTCAATAAGATAAAATTATTATATCATCTTCTTTTGAGAGGAACTATTATGTCATCCTAATCAAAAGAAAATAAATTGTATACTCACCATCAACAGGTTTCTCAACAAAAGGCTTCAAAAAACGCTTCCCACGAACCTCAACGAAATCTTCTTGCTCAACAAAATCATCTAGCTCTTGATATGGATATTCTCTATTTACTAGAGCGTAATTAGGAACTGGGACTCCATGCATTTCAAGGCACTTACAAGCAGGAAAACCACAATGAACTTTAGCACCAATAGCAAGAAGAGATCGATATTCTTCCATGATACAAACATGTATTAAAGAACATTGAGAAAGAAAAAAGAATCAAGAATGAAATATAAGCATAAAAGAACTCAAGAATACTATATTAAATAGTACTCGAAGACACTAAAGTCAAATAGAATTGGAATGGTAGCTTTCAAATGCATGAAGAATCAAAATGGAAGTTAATAGAAAAAAAACACTTGGACATGGTAGCATAGCAATCACAATTCAAATAATGAAACGGACACCACACAGGAAAAATAATTTCCATCAGCTATTTGTTACCACATTCATTAATGTGCTCTCACATATGTTCCAAACGAAATTGTATGTTTGCATTTTTCTGGTGCCTTCAGAATTATCTATTGAATGCTTTTTGTCTCTTGAAATTGTTATAAAAAATGTCAAACTCTTTTGAGACTTTAATTGATAATTTTTCTATCAATTTGGATCTAGTGAAACAGACACCAAAATTTATACAACAAAATGTTCAAATCTTATTAACATCCTAGAGACTGCACCAATTTTGGCATTTCACACAAGCATAATCAAATGGTGAAAGTACATTGTCATTTAAATTAAGAAATTACCATGGGAGTACTTTTTTTTCATTCAAAGACTCCCCAATTTGTCAGGACAAATTTTAAAAGTGTTAATTTTCTGTTCCCATGATTTCACGAAATATAGAATGGTCTGACAATTTAGTTGCAGTCTCTAGAACAAAATTTTCATATTTCTGCACTTGGAGAAGAAACTAGATGTTAAGTAGACAAGTAAGCGTTATGCTTATCAGTGACTGTTGATAGAAAAAAATGATGCCACAGATAATCGTAATTATGTAATATTTGATTTAATATTTGTGAGAGAAAACGAAGGGAAATGATGTAGGAAACAAATTATATGATGCACAGGTAAAAATCTAAATCACAAGGTAAATCTAAACAATATACCTCATAGACCTTCCTCCGATCATGCAGAAGACGTTGGGGCCCCAATTCATTGACTAAGAAGGGCCTATGAAGCACATAGAATGAAAATTTTAACATGTATTTCCATGCAAAAGGTTTAGTTTTTCTTATATCCAAATTTTACCAAGTGAAGTAAATAAGAAATAATTCCTTAAGGACCTTAACTGTAAAGCAATGAACATCTGACAAAAGAAACCAATAAAAGTTAATAAATTACACTGGGTTTAACACCATGCTATTAATGTAACAATGTTACTATTATGCAGTTGTTAGAGACTATACAAGCTAATTTACATATTTTAATTCAAAAAAATTGACTCTATATTAAATTGCCATCTAAAACATGATCATAGGTTAACTCTATGAGCTGGAGATAATAAATACAACGGTTTATTAATTAGCTTCAACAAATGAGACTCACTTCCGCATAGCTGCATAAGTCTCAGCTTTTTGTAATGGATAACCGGAGGAGTAGAACGCAATCAAACAATCACATATTGGCCAGCTGAAGAGAATAAACATGTAACAGATGGAATCAGATATAGAAATATGATAATAAGATGCAAAAGCCTAAGTTCACAATATATAAATATTTTTTGAAAACTGATAAGCTGTAAAAACATGTAGCATCCTATTACAAATGGGGAAACTAGATATTCAAATCAACTTTAATGAATAAAAGAAATAAGATGAAAAAACATCGCCAAAAGAGGGAAGTAAAATAAACTTCAACTAAATTAAAGGACAACTGTTTTTAAGGAGGAAAAATATGGGTAGAGAGAGTAGTTAGCACTCCATTTGTGTTCAACTACGAGTAAATGTATGTGGGTGTAAGTCAAATAATGAAAATGATTTGACTAAAAACAACCAAATGAAAACATTGAAAAGCACTAATAGACCTTTTGCATCGAGATAACCTAACGTGAACAATCATTCTTTTAAACTAAGTGTAAGCTACATATTGTTTGGCACCCTAGATAAATTAGTATCAGCAAGGATGAGTAGGGAAAAGGATGAATGTGAAACAGTCATCCATGTATATTAATATTCTTTTAATGGTGAAAAGGATGACTAGGGGGCTAGTCAACTTTATATATTGATGATATGAACGTTCATGTGTAACCATAAAGCGATGACTGCGGTGGTGGGTGACAAAAAATTACAAACACTCTGACACCCTCTAGATTTATTTGTGGAATATGTACAAGTGTGAAAAAAAAAGAAAAATAACAAAGTATACGAGTGAAAGTGATTAATGTTACCACCTGGCACCAGCTATGCCTCAACCCAAACAATAAGAAGAATGGGATGGTGAGAAAGAGAGAGAGAGGACATCCCTTCATTGTTTTAGGTCAAGATCTCTATGCAGCAGTTACATGTTGATATTCTTGGAGAATGAAGGCAAAATTGGGAATTCTTTGATCATGACATGTAAGTGCAATGGTCAAAGAATTCTATCATCATGCTGTGATAGCCAAACTCATTAAAGCAATACTCCTAAAATCAACATACAACAAGTTCTTTATGGATAAGAGAAAATACTGGAAGAGTTGGTACTTCTCAAAATAAATCAAACAAGATACAACAATAGAGCCCATAATTTTGACGCAAAACACACAATGGAAGTAGACGTAAACCAAAAACCATTAAACAAGATGATAACAGTGATGAATTCAGTATGAGTTATGATACAAAACTCTCATCACAACTAGTGCAGTAGATAGAGCACAAGCCCGTAGTCAATTCAGTAGCCACATTGCATGGATGACATACCTCTCAACTGGATCCTCAAGAATTACCTTGTCTCCAAAAATGATAATCTGCAAATCAAATTTAAATTGGATATGAAGTCTAAGAATTTGTTTCATGTAAACTCCAATTTTATTGATTTTATTTGTAGGACTGCTTTCAAATGATACTGATTAATAATTAAGGAAAAAGGAACTACATTGTGAATGAAAAGTTCATTTGTCAGTTCAAATAACTGAAAATTAAGTTAATGTCGGGTTCTTGGCATGGCAATGTAGTTGGAAACACTAAACTAAACTGATACATCTGTCGGTCAGTACTGAAATATCTACCTGAAGATAAGCTGAAATAACACAAACTTGTTTAAAAAGGACATTATTAAATAGTTTCTACAAACAGGAAAATTAAGGTGCTACTGTGCCACCTGGAACACATTCATGTCATTAAAATAATGCAACAGATTGGGCTACCAGAGAAAGCATAATATATTACATCATGCAGCTTCATCGTTGATAAGAACATTCCTTGGCTGCATATGAAAATTAAAAAAAAATTACTCTATTTAAACAAACAACCAAGTGCTAGTCATCTCCGGAACTTCCATTTTTTTCAGTTACAATCTCCAGACTTTAAATTTGTCACCCATAAAAAGTCGAACAGCAACACATTGCAAAGCTTCCATTAAGTACATAAAATAATACCTCGAATTCGCCAAACGCCTGCAGCCTTTCCAAAATCTGGCTCATTGGAGCAGAGAGCACCTACCGACCAGCGAACACATGAATGTCAATCCCATCAAAAAAACAACATCAAAGAGAAGAAAAAAAAAGTCTGAAACAAGTCGGTAGACAGAATAGAAATGCATCTTACATCGCATACACTAATACGAATGAAACATGGTTTTCTACACGACCAGAAAAAGAACCAAGAACAACATGAAACCAAGCTCGCTCCTTTTATATGTCTACAGACGAAGACTCACAAATAAAATAAAAAAGATCAGATTTTTACCTTCTTTTCCATGACGCAGACGCCAATCTTGATCTTTCTCGCGCGATTCGCCGCCATTTTTCCCGGTTATCTCCTTCCTTCCAGTCGCTCCGCTGTGATGAACACGGTGCTCTCTCGTGAAATGATTCTTCCACGTAAGGACTGCGGAATATTCTACCGGTGGCCTACAAACCAATCGATATCAATATTTTTTTCACATCTCATGCAATTCCTGATCAAAATATTCCCAGCAACCAACCCTGAAGACTCGGTCTTCCTTTCCCCTTCTGGTTCTTCCTCGTCTTCAGAACTAATTACTTGTACCGCTGCGGAGATGTGGCCATGTCACTGCCCACCACCAAGAACAGAGGAAGAGATGCGAAGATTGAAGAGAGCCATTTATAGATCGTCCCAAGAACACACACAAAAAAAAAGATAAATTTAATCTACATAATTAAATATTTAATAATCCGGGCCGGACGCGCTACGCGGTCCAAGCGGCCCGAATTCTTGAGCCGGTCCGAACCACCGCGACGGGTGATCGAACATGAACGCCTTGCTTCTTCCCCCGAACGCCACCGCCCATTTCTCGCCGTCGCCGCTGCGAACGCCAGCGGTCGCGAAGAGGAGTACGCGAGTTTTGAGTGGGTGGAGAAGTCGATGAGCCCAGAAAGGGGAAGGAGGTCTGGCGGGTGGGGCGGAGGCTGTGGAGGGAGAGAGGGGGTTTCGCCTCCGGTGGGTTCGCCGCCGGAGTTGGTGGTAGCGATGCCGCCGGAGGGGGTTTTGGAGACTGACAAATTTAATTGAACAAGTAGACCGACTGGGCCGGCCGGTTTATTGCTGAGTCGGTTTAGACTTTAGAGTTTTAATTAAGTAAAAAATAAATAATAATAATAATAATAATAATAATAATAATAATAATAATAATAATAATAATAATTGTAGCGTTACGAAGTATTTAATAAAAAATAGGAGGGGGAGGGGGCATTAAATGTGCATTAGTTTGGCTTTTAATTCCTGATATAAGAGGTGTGGCGACAGGTGTTCCCCTCGTGGAAGAATTAATTGGGTCTTTAATTTTTGTTTCCCATGTTATTTATATTTTTATTTTAGAGAAACCATTATTTGTAATTTTTTTTGAGGAAAAAAGTGTAGCACGAATTAACTTAATGTAACACAAGAATAATGCATAAAAAATATTAATGATTGTACGTTAAAAAAGGTTTACTGTAACTTTTTTTATTTAAAATTTTTAATAATTATTATTTAACTTCTTTTACATCCTAAATCTTTTTATGTCGTATATTTTCCATTTGAATAAGAATTTTAATTTAAAGAAAATAATGTACATGCCTATTGTAGTTTACTCGATATTTTTTTAATGAATTTATTTAGAATACTCATTAATGTACATACTATTTCTTATATGCGCCACAATAATAATTGGGTTATGTAACTGCAAGATGTTTGTTTTTTATGTGAAAAAAATTAATTTAGGAAGTTGAATTTGATTACATAATTGATCATTAGAGTTAAATTTTAAAGTCGACGAAATTTATAACTTAGAATTTGATTAAAGATTAGTAAGGCGTAAATAATTATGAATATCACGAAGAGTAAACGTTATAATTATGGTTAGTTTAATTGTATAGCAAATTGAATTTTGTAATGAAGACGTCTTTGGATTTGCCTAAGGGTCTGTTTAATTTCAGGATGATTAACACTATATTTGGATTAAGGGTAATGGAGGGTAATAATTAACTTTGTTTAGATAATAATTTTTAGGAGAGAAAAGTTAAAAATTAATCCTCTTTTCCCTCCTAACTAACTAAAAATGATTACTCCCAAATTTGAATTGAATGGAGGATAAAGAATTTTACCCTCTATTTCCTTCCCTCCCGTTATCTTTCTCTCCCCTCCCTTCCCCTCTCCTCTTATATCCAAACATACCATAAGGGGAAGGGAAGGAAAACTAGGGAAAATGTAATGAAAGAGAAATGAGGTAAAAGCTTTAACCTTGTTTGGATAACATAACTAAAGGGAGGGGAAGAGAAATAAAGAGAATTATATTTTTTATTGGACGAATATATTCTAAAATTTGTGTTTATATAGTTAGTTATGTAGGGCCAATATTAAAAATTGTATTTAAATATTTCTTTTCCTCCCTTTCCACTTCAATTTGGGGTTGAAAGAAAAATGAGTTTTTGAAGGAGAATGGAGGTAAATAGATGGGACATTCCCCTTCGTTTCCCTCCGTTAAAAATGTAATCAAATGAAGTTAAATTATTAACATTCTTTCTCTTCGTTTCTTGTATCCTTCTTTCACGTTCAACCAAACAGGCCCTAAAAAATATGTAACGTGGTGAATGATTCAGAAATTTGAGATGTGCTTCTGAGTCCACTCCAGCCTTCCTTATTTTAGGATTAGACGTTAGAACAGACGTACTTACCGAAAAGATATCTCTCTCTCTCTCTCTCTCAAATTATTATAATGATAACTCTCTCTCTTTTAAATTATTATGAATGATAACAATAATGGATTTCATTCAAGTAATAAGTTACTGATCTTTTATTGACGTGAACGAATGTCAAAAAAGTGCACTTTCCAAATTACTAATTGAGTAATTTTCATCAACTATTTTTCATCTAATTTTGATTTATAATAGAAATTACTTCCAAATTTAATTAAGTTCATAACTAAATTACACATTTGCCTATTATTAGAAAGGCGCCTACTTATTATTTATGTCATCTCATTCTTTGACATTTTAAAAAATTAAAAACATAATTAAAAATCTTGGTAGAACAAAATAAAAATTAAATATAAAATTAATTTAGAATATCAAAATTTTAAAATATTTAAAATTTCAAACTAAGAATCTGTCAATAATATCAAATTATAACATAATTTAGTTAAAAAGTTACATTAAACTATTGATATTCTTGTATAGATGGTTTAAAATAAAAGTATTTTTTTCGTTTTTGCAATAAAAATTTTAAAGTTCAAATTCAAAACTACAAAAAGATAATTATTTAAATCAATTGAATTTATCTAGATTTGAATTGAATTGAATTGAATTTTATTTTTTTAGTGACTTAAGTTCATTGATACAATTTAGTTATTAAAAATTAAATCAAATTTAATAATGTAATAGTTAAATTAGTATCAATCATGATAATATGAGTACTTAAAATTAGAATACTATAATTCGACATGAAATGCACAACTTTTGAAGTATAAAAAAATGAATATAAATAATAGTATAGATGACTCCATATAATAGATAAATGAATACTTTAGTTATAAATTTAAAATTGAATGATATTTATATTAAGAAATAAATTTTGAAAATATATTTGAACTAATATTAAGATTGAAGAATAGTTGATTAAAATTACTCGTTACTAATTAAAATGACAATGTCAATATATATTTCAATTTTTGAATTAGACCAGCCATTTAATTCGATGAACATATTGACATCGATGTGAAAAAACGCATCAGATAATTAATGTCCAGTCTCACAAAACAAAGGTACAAAAGTAGGGTTGGAGTTGTCCATGAAATGGCATGCCATGTGCTCGCGTATGCATGCACCTGAACTGGCACAGCGTGCAGTCGTGAATGGCGTGAACTCTTTCGTCATCTACCAACCACTGAAATAGCAATTATTGAAAACAACCTTGGTATTTTCCAGTTTAATTCTTAAAATCATTAATTTAATTATTTTTTCATATCCTCGCTTGTAACAACCGAAAAATAAATAAATAAATAAAATGTGAGAGCGGTTAGAGCATGTAACCCCTCCCACATCTCCTCTCTCTCCCCATTAAATCTCTCTCTCAATCTCTCCCTCATATCTCTATCTTTCCATCTCTCTCTTTCATTTCCGTGTCACCTAACTATGGCTAAGGTACTGACAAATGATATATATTTCGAAGTCTTTGACCAGACAAATCTAGCAATGATAATTTGGGAGTCTATCGTGCAATATATGAGAAGAATATTTTTTATTCTTTAAAAAGTAGGTGATTCAAAACCTAAATAATAAAAATTATAATTTTAATTTTGATCTTATATATATTTGATAATCTTTTATTACATCTAATCCAATCTTTAGGGTTTGTAATTGTTTTTAGATATATATTAAATTATGAGAATTTTATGTTTTAGATTGATGAGATGAAATATTGACAATAATATATCCATGTTATTAATTTTGTTTAGATTTTTAGTCTTTATTTCGAATGAGTTTTGATTATGTTATACTCATCTATAAATTACAAATAATATATGAATGTGTAGCCCTTGAAGTATACTTTTATCATTAATTGATTTCGTCGCGATTGGAAGTGTATAAGAAACATTATGAATAAAATACTAACTTTGTATCAAGTTGCCCCGAGATATAGCGTGTTCCACTTGTAAAATATGTTATAAATTGAAATAGTTGAATTATGATATAAAATTTATGGAATAGATACATTTCGGTGTTATTTTGTATTATAAATTGGAATGACTTGAAAATGACAATTTTATAAGGGGTTATGAATATTTTAACGATCATCTATCACAACTCTGATATGAAATTGATAGACAATATTGTCGATTTTTTAGAACAAACGATAAGAAGATAAAATATGAAAAATTGTATATTTCAATCTTGTTGAAGTCTATTTTGATTGAAAATTAGAATTATTCTAAATGGATACCGGTGCATTAAGTTAGAGATTTCATATTGATGCTATATTAGATCTGTCCAAGGTTGAAAATGAATATCTTATCTGTTATCATTTCAAATTCATAATCAGATGACATAATACGTAGAATGACTACATAATTCCTCACGTGATATGTATAATTTTATATCAAATTTTGAGTCTCTCAATGCTCCTATTGACATCAAATAATTTCATTATGATCTTATTATGTGATTCATCTTTTGATTTGAATGCTCAAAGATCTTATTTGATTATATTTCTAATTACATGATCATATGATTATTCAATTATTTTTATAATCCTGAATGATAGGTATGAAGTAATTTCATGATGATAACAATGTCATAAGATTTTATATGAATCCATGATCTTTGATTCACGATGTATATATCACAAGGTTTTATGAACCTTGAACACTATATTATTCATACCATGATGATATTCAAATTATGAAATTTTATATGAATCCTTATCATTATTGATTCATATAATGATGTTATTATATCATAAAGTATGATGATGTATTGCTATAAGATTTCATATGAATCTTGATTATTATTGGTTAATTACATGATGCCTATATTTTATAACTAGTCTTATTATGTATGTATTATATGTAAGATAAAAAATGTAAAATTTAATATGATCGCATCGTGGCCAATCGCCGGGAGTGATGTTATTAATTCTATGATAAGTTTATGTTTGGGACTTATAGTGTAGCTGCAAGAAAATTATAGAGTTCCCATTGTATGAACACTTCTCCTCCATGCAATAAAGAGGATTCACGTGGATTCTTTTTCTGAGGGGGCATGTTTGACAATCCTGAGTCTGAGCGAATCCAAAGACGAGTGTTCTCATGCAAAGTCATCCGAAGTCACAAAATCACTAAATGTAACGACAAAAATAAATAAAGAGGCAAATATTAATAATAAATTAAGTAATGATGATGCAATTTAAGCAATGATGATGAAAGTATGATATACATGATGAAAGATATGCAAAGTGCATATGATGCATAAAGTCAAGTTCATATGATGCAAGCGCAAGAAAAGTAAAGTATGATATAATATCAAAATCATGACATGATGTATGATTCACTTGATGTTATGATGATATATAATTACTAATCTAAGAGTGATGATATCTAATGATATTTGACAATAGCCTCCACTCATTTATTTTCAAACGAATCTTTATTCATCTATCATGATTTATCTATAATATGACCACGTGATACATTCTTTCATGATACATTATATCAATATGTCATGATATTCCCTTGTTTACTTTCTCGATTTGTTCACCTATTGAGCTTCATAGCTCACGGCAGTATATTTTCCCTGCAATTCAATTATGCAAAAATTGATGATGGAGGCGCGTGTGGCATATGATGCTCGTGATAATATTGCAGCAGATGGACACTAGAATCCTTTTCTCTTTATTTGTTTTTATATGTCACCAAATTGTATTTTTCCATTGTAATAATTGTAAAGATGTGAGACTCAAATATTGTCAAGCTCTCATATTTTCGCACATGCTTATATGTATGTCATTTTTTATTTCATTTTGTATTTTGTCTTCCACAATAATTATTTGTTTTTATATTTGCTTCATTAGTCAAGTCTACGACAAAGTCAATATTTATGTCATCTAAGTAAGTTATCGTAGCATCTCCAGAGGTGTATTCTGTCATATGGTAAGATGCATTTTTGGTGGCATTACATCGCTTGTGTTTTGTTTCGATGATCATTAGGAAAGATAGTGGAGAGAAAAAACAGAAAAAATAATAAAAAAAAGTAAAATAGTTAATTTTATTTGGATAACACAACTAAAAGAAAAAAATGATATTTTTTATTGAATGATATGTCTTAATGTATGTGTGTATAAATTTAATTATATAAAATTAATATTAAAAATACATTTTAAATATTTTTTTTCTCTTTTACATCAAAATTTGAATTGAAAAAAAATATATTTTTTAAAATGAACGAAGATAAATGAAGATGGCATTCTCTTTCGTTCTCCTATATTAAAAATGTAACCAAATAAGGTTAATAATTTAACCTTCTTTTACTTTCTTTCGTTTCATCTTGGCTAAACTAATTAAATATTAATAAATTTAAATTAAATATCGCTTAAATGTCACGGATCAATTTTTAACGAAGAATATACTAAAACCATTCAAAAGAATATTTAATTTAGTGTCGTTCAGGGCTCCCAAGTTAATGAGCACAATCAACGTGAACACAAAAAGAACCAAAAAAATAAAAAATGATAAAGGATTGAAGTATCTTGCTCATTTCCATTGTCCATCTCATTCTGCTTCCGAATATTTCTTTTTTCAAATTTCAATGCAAAATTATCTCTCTCCGGAATTATGATTGCAACAAGATAAATACTGCTAATTAAGTAAATAAAATGAAGAACTTAAATAAAAATAAAACAACCCCTTAAAACTATTAAGTTGATTTATGTTTTAGATCGTAAGCAGATAATGACAAAATTATAATTTTAACAAAATCATAAATTAAATTATAATTTTAGCAAAATTATAAATTAAATATTCATGAGAGGCACCAACAGGCTTTGTAAGAACTTTGTTAATACTTGAGAAGTTTGGGATGCTGGAAGAAAAAATATAAAAATGAAGACCAAAAGAGATGTGGGTCAACGTGAATTCACAACTTGAGGAGAATTCGCTGCTTGATTGGCGTCTTTAAAAATTAATTTTTTTATAATATTTTTTAAAAGAGTTTTAAATAAGGTCAAAGTCTTAAACTATCTTAATGTTATTAATATGCAATATAATTATTAGATATCTAGTAAATGTGTTATTAGAATTTAACGAGGTCAAATGACCCTATTAAGTAACCATAACTAATAAAAAAAGTCATAAGATCAAATTGAAAATTGATCAGTTGCTAACAGCATATCACTCAATTCAAAGAAAAAGAGAAAAAAAATTTAAAGTTGAACTTGTAAAAGGTTATTTCCTCTACGTTTTAATCAAGACTGAACACAATGCATGATATCTTTTAGCATGTAAATAGCAATAAGTGACAAAAGGTGACTCGTCTCGGGATTGTTTGGATTCAAAATACAAATTAAAAGCTTATATTATTTGAACATATTCTAATCATAATTATATTTTTAATTTTTTTAGGAATAAACTTAATCTAATTTTGTAGAATATAGATAATGATTTTATAAATTTTAAAATAATTTAAAAAAAAATTGAGATGTTGACTAAGTTAATTTTATTTTAAAAAATATTTGATAAAATTTCAAGAATTACTCAATATTCCTCTCTTTATTCTATCCAAATAAGCCCACAAGTTTTGTAATTCATAGACATGGTAACTTCATATCTAATTAAAAAACTAATGCTAACTTCGTGCGTGAGACTCATTTTTTTTATGGCTCCTATGAAATTAATAGATCTGGCCACTTTAACTAATTTGATTATACCTTTGCTTCACTGGAACAGCGACCATTTCAATGGTCATATCTTTTCTCCTGCAAGTGGCAGCAAATTTATTGTAATAAATAAATGCCATTTGCAAATTACTTGTCCATTCTTTTGGCGATAGAATAGCATCAGAAATTCTCAAATTCCTGTCGTCATAATGTGCAAAACTTTATTATATTCGATTTATTTATACCTTCTATGAAGTCTAATCTCATGTCACTCTGTAAACAAGAAATACTGAGTCCACACGTATAATCCAAGGCTGAAGAAAAGTCCACTCCTCTCAGTGAAGCACACATAGCACAGCGCTGTTCCATGTTGGGAACTTTTAATTATGCAGAAATCTTTGCGACATCCATAAATCTTATCATGGGAGATATTTGTATCAATTTTAGGAGTTATTTTAGTAATGTGACTGTTAGAAGAATTCTTAAGTGGAAGTTTTAAGATGTTGTAGAATTCTTTCTCCTTATACAAACTGATTTAGGACTTGATATTTCTCATTTCTTGAGATTAGCTCACTGTTCATTAGTTCATGCACTGTCATTAATCATATCTGTGATGTCTGATCTGAATGAAAGCATAAAAATGTTGGTCGGGTCTGGAGACATGCAGATAAAAAGATGCTGGAATCCGGGCATGCTTTGTTCAGAGATCTTGACAGTAGTGACTGCGCCCTGGTTCTAATAAAGTGAAAGCTTTTAGTAGCTTTGCTTGCAATAGAGTTGCATGATGGTAAATATGGATGTAGAACTTCTAAAGAAGTAGAAAAGAGCTAATTTAATGTACTAAAGGTCGAAAAATCTCAACAGGTAAAAAATGATTCACTTTTTTTTTTAATCTTAATGAACCAACCATCTAGTGGATTCATTATATATGAAAAGATATTGTTATTTTTCTTAGGTAAAATCTATGGGAGCTGGTAACAATTTTCACTCGATTCAAATATTAAGAAATTTGGAAGATACAAAATACATATAAAAAATCATACTATTCACATATCATGTAGAGATGGTAAATTCTGCCCATATTCAGGTTCGTAGATCCATTTCCATCAATGCATGAGCAACAAAGAAAAGGCTTTATCTTTTTTTCAGCTCAAACTGCTATCGATTGCAAACAATTACATGTTTCACAATCTGGTTTACAACAAACTGGAAGGTTTGCCTCTGAATAGTCATCAACTAGGATGAACAACGAAGTTTACCGGTCATCGTTCTGAGTCCTACCAAGCCAAGATGAGGGTTTCCGAAGGTGAATGATGCAAGCAAATACTGATAAATACTCTTACCAGTTCTTGACAATGTCAAGATGTGAAGCCTGATCTGTTGTGGTCATGAGGTTCCCATGAGTCCTTTCATCAACAGCAAAAGTAAGAAGCCTATGTCAGTGCACTATGATCACGCTCTCACAAGTCACAAAAACCATTTTAAGGTTGGGTATGACTCTCTTTCCGTAGAAAGCTGAAACCACCTTCATGAGGTTGATGGAAATTTCATGCATCAGACTCGTGAATCCTGAAACAACAGTTACATGCCAACTCCCAAAGGAAAGCACAAAGAACTGCCAGAGAATCACATTATGTTGGTGGATACAAGTCTTTTGCCTCTTTGGTGATAGATAATGAACCATCCTTCATTAGATTGATGCTCAAGCTTTTGAACCTCTCTCTTGAATATTGGCGAGATGCTTTCCTCCAATCAGTACCAGCTTTCATCATAGCAACAAATTCATCATAACTGATACGGCCATCCTAAAATTCAATATTGCAATGAAATGTGGTTAGAGCTTAATATGCTGGAAGCTAGAGCTGGTAAAGCACAATAAATATCAACATCAGAACATTAACCTTGTCTGTATCGACTTCTCGTAAGATGTCATTCAGCACGTTAGCATCTATTTCACCAGATTCATCTTTTAAGGCTTCCCTTAACTCACCAAGCTCGATATAGTGGCTGCCATCTTTGTCAAAGAACATGAATGCTCTCCGGAGATGCTCATCATTTGATAGTCTTTGTAAGTGAAGAATGACAGCTACGAACTCCCCATAGTCCAAGAAACCATTTCCATCAACATCAGCCTAAATGAAACTCATGCAGGTAAGTAATCAAAATGAAAGAAAGCTGCATACCTTTACAGATGAAATCACATAATGATAATGTGTACATGCCCTATGTTTATTTCTTATCTTAAGCTGAAAATATTACATTATCAAAACAAAAAACAGTTTACGTTGAGCGAAGGTAAGTACTAGCAGTAAATCATGACTTTTGAGTCAGCTTGCACATTATCAATTCTTCATTGAATTGTCAAACCAATAATAATGAAACTAGGCTTCAATAGAATAGAAGCCTTTGCCAAGTATTGAAAATTAACTTGCATTTAAACATTGTCCAAGAACTTAGCACCAGTTCCTAAAGTAGTACCTGATGATGTTATCAGCAAAAGGATTGAATTAATCATTAGCTTAGCACACCCCTATTTATGGGATAAATGAAATTAGCCCAGCTGCTGCAATACAAGAATAATCTGCTGGTTTTTATCTATATAACCCAGAAAAAGTAGTAAGGTGGAGAAAAGACAGAAGATTTGGATCTAAGATCTACTAATTGCAGGCATGATATAAGATATTCAACAAAAATCACAGAACAAATTATCTTGGAAAAGTGTAATCTATCAATAAAACTCAGAGACACCAACATGTCCTGCAAAGTAACTCCATGGGTCGTGGCTTTAACTTCTTGAAATACATCAACAAATGAACAAAAAAAGATGCATAAATTTCTTTAAAACCATATAATGAAAATTTAAGAATAAATGTATCAACTGCTATAAGAAACAATTTCTGATATCAACAGCAAACAAACAAAAGTAAACCCTTCCAACATGAACATAAGATGAAAGAGGATGGATAGGCAGAAACAAGAAAGGTGCATCATTAAAGAAAACAAAGCTTCATAGCAACTAAAAGAGGTAAAAATCGAGTTTGGTGGGTAGAAGGGTGAACACCCACCCAGAAACAAAATAAAATAGCTTGTTATTGTCATAACCAAGTTAAGCTAGACTTACAGGTACAACTCAACTGGAAGTTATGAATATATATATATATATATATATATATA